>JAOXYB010016966.1:3680-18909 GCA_028565635.1 Phoronis ovalis | reverse complement strand
CAGTCTCTCCAACTGACAGCATTCTTGGCTGGGGGTACACTCTCGGAGTTGTTTACAACTCACCGAATGTCTAGTTTATCAAAGAAACATCCATTTTTGATGAAACAAATGTGCACACACAAGAGAAAGTTTTAAATTATAAACAGTTTGTCCCCCTTAGACAGCCTACAGATTATAAGTCACCTCTGCATGGGAGAAATATTACTAGTTTCTACTCGTCTATGGTCTAAGGCTATGCGTTGTCGTCACCATCACATGTGACACTTTCCTTTGTTGTGGATTTATGAAGGACATAGATTGGATAGCATATTAGACTATGTAATATTTTAGAATGATCTTGAAAAATGGGTCAAATACCCATCTAAATCTTTGACATTTTTCGTTGTGTGTAACACTCTCACAATGACTGCTTCATATTTGGTACAGAGTAAATGCAGGTCAAAGTACAGGTCAGTTATAGTGTTGACCTTGATTACTTCCAATATGGCCGTCTGACAACTATGTTTGTACACCACATTGCACCACCAGAGGCCTTTGCAAGCATAAGCAGAAAAGTACAAAGTACCAAACCCTGTATACCATGCATTGAATCATACTTTACAAAGTTGCTGAAAAATATGAGATAATATTATGGTGCACACTCTGCAAACACTGTACCCTAATCAGATGCTTGCATAATTTCTAATACACTATCTCCCTTTTATGAATTCTCTTATCTGTCCATGAGCTCTGTATAAACATTTGCCGTTTCATGTTTATTACAGAGTTCCAGTAGTACAGGCACTTGGATGCAACAAAAACTTGACTTGCAACGGAAAGTAAAAGCTCTACAAGATCAATACAAAAGTCTACAAAGGAGTAAAGATACCATGGAAAACAGTTATAAAAAGGAAATCAGTGATATGAAATTACAGGTAGAACATTATTTAGTAGTTTCATTTGTGGTCTAGATCTAACTACATTCATTAGAATTACTCCAACACATTTGGGAGAGAACTGAAATATAATCCGTACAATTCACTTGACCAGTACATGTTGCTCTCTACCAGATCTCATGGACATTTATTGTAGCAACAGGCCTACTCTTGGGATGTGTAAAAGGTTGCATGCATTTTTAACAGTGCTGCCACTTGTTAGTTTGATTTCTGGAGCATGGTTGTGATTTTTCTTGTAATCAAGTTTCAGCAATGGTCAATCGAGCAACAAAAGGTTATATTTACAAAAAATTTATTTGACAAATTATTACTTTTACTTTCGTCTTTGCAGTTACAGATGCAGTCTGAAGAGATTAGTTCTTACCAAAAACGAGAAGAAGAATTATTAGGACAACTGAGCGTTAGCATAGATGAGCGTATGCAACAACTGTTAAACCAGTTACAAATACACCACCAGGATTTATTGCACCAACAACTGATTCAGCTGAAACGAGAGTTTGTGCAAGCTCAAGATACATCAAGTAATGACATTGAAAACCATACTATGACGATTATATCAGAACCCACAAAAGAGTCACAAGATGGCGAAACAATGACTGTTATTATGTCGGCAAATCCGGCATCTATCGATGTGGTTACTACAGAGTCCATCGTGAGTGATGTTACAACAAGCTCTGTAGATGTTATTACCTTAAATAGTGAAGTAAGCACGACAGACAGCGGAAAAACAGACAGTGTACATGTGGAAATTATTGATAGTGTCTGTTCAAAAAGAAAACTGAACTCTCCGGGACGAGCGATTAAAAGACGAAAAGACAATAGTTAGAGATTTAATAAATCATGTTGTGTTTAGGATCATATTTTTCTGATAAGAACCAAACTTTGTATAGAAGCCTACCTTAAATAAAACCTTCATCAGGACTAAACGTTAGTCTCCATATTTTATTTCTGTTTAAAACAAGACTGAACTATTAATACTTGAGCAGCTTAGATTTCAGATCTGATAAATATGGTATGAGGTTATGCTGAAGACAGTATGCAGAACAAAGTTGTATGTGTAACGATGTAAGTAGACAACTATGTAATTTAAAGTAAACATTTGTACAATATATTTTTTTATTTTGCGTATCCCCTTTCATATTTTACACAACTCACTGTTCTTTCTACATACTTTAGACCATAGTATCATCTGGCAACTAGATCCAATGTACAACCTACACTAGACATTCTTGTTGTTGTCCATAGCTCATAACTTTATATTGCTTTATGTATCCAGTGAATAACAGAGTCATTAGTGTCTGAAGAATTCCAATGTGTGCTTTGCACAAAAGCTGCTGAAATTCGGGTACAGAGAAATATCTGCTAATAGGATTAGGAACACAACATTCCAGTTGGATATCATATCCCTGATATCATTCTCCTAATGGTACATCGATCACAAGATCTTCGGGATTTTCACTGAAATTATTACAAACGCATTAAATAATTGAACAAATAATTAGAATTTTGTAAATCAGATGGTTCTATGATAGAAAATGATTGCTTCCATCCTGTGATAAAGAATATTAACCTGTTTTTCTTCAGTGCAGTATTATATTCTATTGTACAAGTTATTGGAATACCATGCACTTTCTTTATACACACTTATTTGTCATGAGAAATCGTCAACTTAATTAGAAGTGCGAGCCCTGCACCCATGAATATAACAAAATATCTCGTAAAAACATTGTCACATACATGAAGTACGTTACCTATCAGGATTGGAGTCTTCATTACTGAAGATATCCATTGGCATAGATGCTGTTGCTTTATCTATTCTCATGTAAGAAGGTTTACTGGCAGACTCGTCTAGTCTTCTTTCTATTTCTTCCCTTGATAAACTAGAAACATTTGGTTGGTTTACCTCCATTGTGGACTGTTGTTTAAGTATTGACTTGGCTGTAAAATTAAATGGACTTAAAATTGGGAGTATAAGTATGTGTAACCCAATAATTATCTATTTCAAATACAAAACAGCTACTGTGACCCCATTATTACTCCTGCTACACCAATACCCAGTCAAAAGCCTGTAAAATTTAATACACTATATAACTAACGAACAATAGCTTTGATATGATTGTTAACGTACATGTTCTGATATAAACACCAGTGTGTCTCACATATTATACTATCATGCACGAATTTACAAACTAATTATTCTTAATTTTAAAAACCTTATACCTGACTTCACTATCTTTTTACTTGTTTTTAATTTCTTCCTTGGAGGTCCAGGTGAAAGCAGAGGCTGTAAGCAGAGGTACAGTATTTACACATAGAATAGTATATAAATATTCAAACTATCATTTCTGTGACTGGGTATGTATAATAAAACATATTACTCTGGTGTGTTGACGATTACAAACTGAACTGCATATCCAGTGTCACTATGTCAAAATTCAGACATCAATCAACTAATTCAACTTTAAAGCTTACATGTAACATTTCTGATTTTGATTTCTACCTTTCATTCAGTATAATTGCCTCTTACAAACTAGTACCTATTAGTATTAAACAGTGGATCTTGAATATAGAAACTGGCAGCACAGACTTACATTTAGTCCTGGCAAATTAACTGCTGTCTGTGAAAGAAAGCTGCTCACTGGATAAGCAGGGGAACCTTCACCACCAAGAAAAAATGGCTTCAGAAGAAAAGAAGAAATGAGATTCATAGGAAGCATATCTACTAGAGCTGGTAGTCATGGAATATCTGAGTACATGAGCACTATTAATGAAAACTGTAAACTGATGTAAGATGGGTACTTTTCGTAAACTTCAGCACACAAGAGTATTATGCATTTTGGGTATAAGTACTGTATATCTTTAATACACAATGTCAATCGAGTATGGTTAATCAATATTTAGTAGCTACGTCTTCAAAAATGTTCCTTTTTAAAGGTGACAGTTCTGACAAAGGGATATTTTATACATTACACATTTACGGTCTTTTTTAAATAAAACTGACATGTACTCATTATTTCCACACGCACCAGCCCAGAGACTCTTTTACTTTGTATGTGTCGGCTATTCTACGAGACGAAATGCATGAAAAAAACAGCATAGCAGCAAAAAGGAAAATGATACAGAGTCTGAAACCATGGTGGACCACAGAAAAACATTTTCAATTACCTATTAAACTGTTTTACCACTAAAAAGCTTCTAGTGAGAACTTGAAGATTCTGTCTGTCTACAACTTATTCTGGTATCATCTGAATTTTCAAAGATTACATGGAAATAGACACTTGAGCATATATAACAATGTTATAGTTTATGTTTATGTGCAAAGTCAATACTATACCTGGAGATTTTGATGATTTATATCAGACATCAGATCTCTGTCCTGGTCAGGAAATAATCCACCAAATGGAGGAGGAACATGAACTGATTTTTTTCTGTAAAAAGAATTGCATTATAGATTATACTAGAAAAGGACCCCACGATTCTTGTGGAATTCGTGTCCGGGATAAATGCTAGGAACCGCCACTGAGAAGGTGTTCAACTTACAACTATGTAGTGGGCACAGAATGTATGATGTCAACAGTAAAAATTTCTGAAAACGAGAATGTAAGTAATTTACCGGACACAGTTATACACCGATAGTGGTGCGCACCTAGATGTAGTTTTAGAGAGAAAAATCCACTCTGTTCATTTAGTAGTACAGATATTTCACAGCTTCACAAATCCTTCTTGTCATCACATGGTGCGACTTTCTTTGCTACCCATGTGAGTGCCATCCTTGAAAGCCTACATTTACATGATTACAAATAGCAAAGTCAGTCAAATATTAATTAACATTCAAGACAATTTCCTAAAACATACTTTTTGCCACTTTTCTTTATACCACCTTCACTGTCAGTAGATGCGGTCCCATCAGAGTCACTTGCAGAATCATCTATTTTTTCATACTGCAAGAGGCGATCAAGCAAGAAGCTACAAATAAAAAAAACATCAAATAAAATAAAATGAGATACTGAAATGAGCATTAATATAAATAAAAATGAGATAAGACATAGACATTATCGAGTACAGTGACTGCTGATATGGCAATGCTATGTAAAGTAACTTTTATTCATTTTATGACTGAAAACTATTTACCTTCTGTCTCTGGATACTTTTAACAGTTTCTTTTGTGCTTTTCGTAACTCATCCATAAAACATTCTTGTTCGTACACTAACAGCCGTAGTTTCTTTTTTAAAACTTTATATTTCCGTTTGTAGTCTACTTGCTGCGGACCTTCGTTGCATACTGCTGAGGTTTCAGGATTCTTTTCTAAAATAAATGAGTACTGTTTAAAATGTAAGTTATTTCATATATACCCAGATAACATGCAAAATTGTGTTTTCTACTTTTGACACAACATTTGACGTAGCATAATGTTATATCCGTTATATGGTAAATGATATAAGCTAATTTATTTTAAGCTTTTGACATTTATCTACAGTGAGTGAGGTATAGTTTCAGATATTTGTTTGTTACGATTAAAAAAAATACAAAAATAAGGTTGTTCCGATCTGTTTTGTCATTTTGATTTCAGGATATAAGCTAGTTCTAGGTCCCAAAAGTTTTTGTTTTTTTTTACCTTTCATATTATTAAACAGTAAGGTGCACCGGGACCATGGGGGAAATGTGTAGTTTATGTGTTAATTCATATGCACCATATCTAATTTAAGTAAACCTGGATTCTATTTATTGTCTTATTGACAACATAGTCAAATTAAGGCACCACGACGATTGAACTTGCAGCAGTATTGAGACCTGAGTATATCATATACATGTGTCAAATCCTTGCCTGCCATTTCTTGGGTTTCTTCCGTTGTAACAGGAGCCATCTATCTCAACAGATTACCGGAGATTACTGCAACGTGATGAGAAAATTGGTTATTGAAAGTACACCACCTTTAGTAGAACAGAAAATATTTTTACAACAAATCAATCATAGGTATATGGTCATGCAAAGATCTTGGTGGGTAACCTGCTTACACTGGATTTGTAGTATACTTGATTACTTGACTGAAATCCGATGTAATTTAACTCTGATATGTAAATAACTAATAAGCCATTGTCATTGAAGCTCAATTTCTCATTTGACAAGGTTTGTTACCCAAAATGCATCGTTCGCATAAAATATTACATTACAATAACCTGTTATTTTAAGTTTTGTTATTTTCTTCACAATGTTCTTGCAAGCCGACTCAAATGAACATGTGTCGTACGTCATCAAAAAGTGTGTAAAAACTCCCGGATGTTGGTCCTTTTCCGACATCTTGGCCAAAGTGAGTATATCAATAAGAAAAAATGGGTGTTAAAAATCGAGCGTTATCTACTTGTTTTGAGGTCATCTGCGTATTAATAATGTTTAAGTTGTAGCAAAATTATATCTTGTACATACTGAGACTAGTACTATCGAAATATAATTTTAAAAACCAAAATTTATACTTTGTTTTCACACCGCAGTACTAGTAAGACTACTTCAGCGCATTGGGATTCATGATCCTGCCGAAATGCCGAATGGGGGTGTTGGGGGGGCATAATATACAACTAATTTGATTGCACTGCCTAGTGTACAAGTCCGATCCTGCTCATTGCATCAATACATGCAGCAAAACAAATCACGGATACTTAAGTCTTAAATGGAATGGCAGCACTTATGACTTAATATGTATAAACTAGTTACTAAAGCTAAAAGCGTTTACTGCATACATACGTAACATAGTAACATACTGCATTTACAGTGTAGGGGTTCGCACCTATATGTAGCTTGTGCTCTGTTTTAATATTTGTGATTACTATGAGACAGTGGGCCACACATGACGAGTTTGAACTTATTTTCAATGTGCCAGAGCCATCTACGTATTGATATTTATAGCGCATCATGTGGAAGAACTTAGAATAGGACTTGAATATTAAAACCCCAAAATTGTCGGCTTCTGACACTCAAACTAAAGGCCAAGGTCTATGTCTTGAGTTCTATCAAGCACAGTCCACTTTATCATGTTCAAATGATTTTGAAGTTTGTTTTTCCATGTGTACAATATACCAAAATTTCTTAAAGTATATGTTCCTTTTTTAGATGGGGAAACGTGAATCCCGCAATTACGAGTTGGCAGGAAGTGGCATTATGCGCTTCTCTGCCACTCGTATGAGTAAAAAGAAGAATAGAAGTAGGTTTTCCAAGAAGGGCCAGAAAACAGTGGGCAAACCTAGTGTAAATGCTCGTGTGGTGACTAAAGATATTGGTGGGGAGAAAAATGGGGGAAAGAGAACTGTTCGCGTCGACAGATTGGTAAGTAATGTGGGTTATAACACCAGCTACAAAGAATGAAAATATACTGTTAAATCCGGACTTTCATTAAAATTTTATATATTTATTTCAAGGAAAGCAGGCAATGAATTTAGTGTACTCTGGCCTGAAATATTATAAAACTAAATGACAATTTTGCCAAAAAAAAAGGTGAAGGATTTTGCATCCTGCCACAATCAAGTGGAAGCCCGTTTCAGTACATTCTATTGGTCATTTATACTAGAATCATGTTTTGTGATGTTTCAGTTGCTAACTATTAATTTTAGCCCCGATTCTACCCAACGGAAGACAAACCACGCAAGTTAAAAACATACAAGAAGTATGCTTTTTCTCAACATAAGAGGAAAATACGACCCAGCATTACTCCAGGAACGGTTCTCATACTGGTTGCAGGCAGGCACAAGGGCAAGGTATGTAACAAAGAACTTAAAGTTAAGACCTTGAAACACATGTTTTAAAATTTGTGAAGATCCCTGAAAAACTTTGTGCTCTGATCGCCTCTATTTGATTAGTAGAAGTATTTTGAGTTCAAAAAATGAATTGCTAAACTCTGGAAGCAGCTGGATGTGTTTCAGTTTGTATGACAAAGCTCAACTTCGTGAGTAGAGATGTTAAATATTCTATTGCTTTAGTATGCTTCAAAGACAATATTTTCAATTACCATGTATTTCTCTTGTCAGATTAATTTACTGATTAATTTTGGTTTGATATTTTTCTTTTTTATATTTTCTTATTATTGTTTTTAGAGAGTTGTATTTCTTAAGCAGTTATCATCTGGTTTACTGCTTGTTACAGGTAAGTCGACAATATTTTAACTTGTTTCATAAGGATTTAAAATTGATTTACTGATATCTTATGTATAAATGTGTTGTTTGTTACTGTACTGTCTCTTCCAAACTGATCAGTCTGCGTGCAAGTCATTTAGTCGTTTGCACGTACACTAGGATAAAAGTGCAGGGCAGTATGTAATATATTTAGTCTTACGTTAAAGTGTTTTGCACCTTGAAGATGGTAAAAATCATTTATGTAGTTAGTAATCTGTTTTAGCCTGCTACCTGCTCCGGGATTTGCATATTTTTTATGACACCTTGTACCTGTTACTGACTATTGTAACGTTTGTTACAGGTCCATACCACTTGAATGGTTGTCCTCTTAGACGTATTAATCAAATCTATGTCATTGCCACTAAGACCAAGTTGGACATCTGTAAAGTCAACCTTCCAGAGCGTCTAAATGATGATTACTTTCGCCGTAAGAAGCTCAATAAACCTAAACACACTGAAGGCGAGATCTTTGACACGACAAAAGAGGTAATACATAAAAACTTATTGTCATTTTGCATAAATTTTCCAAATTGTGTCATGTCTAATTTTTTGCTTCCTTTATCATAATCAAAATATACATGTTGAAGCATAATTATGGAATATTTACCAAATTTGGCCAGGAAAGACATAGAATTGTAAGAAAATAGTAACCCATCTACTCGGGTGTACATTCTAAGAAATAATGCTAATGAAAAAATTCCTGGGGATATTATTTACAGTTATCTACTGAGATAATACTCCAAAGCTGCATGTGTCATCACATACTAGAAGACAAATTGGTGTCCATGAGTGCACAACAAAGTTGCATATTGATGCAAAATACAAATAGTAAGGTTATTAGCGAATTTAAATAGAAATAGTGATCAGATTCCTGATTATTTTTTATAATCTGTTGTTTTTTCAGACGTACACCGTGAGTGATGAACGTAAGGAAGACCAAGTGACGGTTGATAAACAGATCCTGGATGTCATCCGTGCCAGTAAAGAGAAGAAACTTCTTTTTGGTTATCTAGGAGCATCTTTCTCTCTTAGCAGCAGGGATTACCCACACAAAATGGTGTTCTAAGTTTGTGGGAAAATAAGTTGTATAAAGTGAAAAAAAAATATAAAAAAACATGCTACATAATCTTTTATCTTAAGTTTCCTTTCCAATGAATGCGCATTCACTTTCAATAAAAACCCGGGATCAAAGGTAATCAACTACGGAACAGCGAACCTAATACATTTCACACTGATACATATCACCAGTGTGTCTAGGTGAAAGTATAACCCCTTCCCATCTATGAGTAAACTAATGTAAATTTTAGGAACTAAAACAGACATGATGTTAAAATTTGTAACAAAACGTAACCATGCACCCCAAGAGCATCAAGAAGTTGCAAGCAGCGAGAGTTCAAGTTGAACGAATGCAGAATTGTATATCTTGAAACTTGCAAATTATGCATACATGTCTGGAATACTGCTTTTGATATCACATCCATAAGAAAAGGAGGTACTATTTGTTTCGTAATGTATAAAGATTTTTGTGATAACTTGAGGGAAAATAAAATGTCCATTTAGATGCGTACAATGAGGTGGAAACAGATGGGAGGCCTAATATGAAATGGTACATTTTACACTTTAGCAGCACGCAGTTTCTCAAAATGTTAAAACTACTGGGCAGATGTTCAAATAGAAACTTCTCACCAGATGCTGCAGCACACAAGTTGCATGGGATTTTGACATAATGATAGGTACTGTCGTACTGACCTGCCATGTCTAGGTAGTACCCTTTATTTCTAAATTGTTTAAAACCAATTCGAGTTTTTTATTTTCACTTTAGAAAATTACTTTGTACAGAGATGACACATATTTATGAAACAAATAATGAATATGATTTTAATCTGCCCCTCTGTGGAAGCTATAAAAGTTAATAAACATGTATTTCATCTCACGAGTTGGAAGCTTCAATTATTTTTTTGATATAATACACGTTTTTATACTATTTTTGTTTCACAAATTTACCCCTTCATACTTATTTTATAGAAATTATACTTTGAAACAAAAATTATACTTTGCAAAATACGTAAATTCTGATACACATTTAAGACATGGTGGCTTGTGCAAACCCTGGGGGTCTGATTCAAATATATTACAGGTACCCATGTGTGCGAATGGGTTTTTGAAAGCCCTAAATAAGTTTCATTTTTAAATTTTAACCCCTTTTCAGACTGGAAAATTTTAGATATCCTAAATGCCTAGCGTTTTTTTGGAAAATGCACAGAAAACAGAATTATGGGAAACTCGCTTGAACTTCTGAAAACAAAAGGCAACTGCAAATAACTTTCGAGACAAAGTTTGGTCAAGTGGTTGACGGTTTAGATCTAGGTTTTGGTCGATTTCACTAAACACAGAGTGAATTAAACAACACGCTTTAACTTGCTTTGTTCTTAAAACTACCCTTTTTGCATGTTTTCATTCACACACATGCGTACCAACCACTGATTTGAGTCGGACCCACAGGGTAAATTCTTAAAATGAGCCTCCTAAGTTGCTAATAATTCTCGAAATATGAGCATTTTATACAATTTGGCCGAGATCATTGCAACATATCTGAATTTTATTTACAAGTAGATCTACTCAGATTGGTTTTTGACCTTTAAAGAAAGTAAACTATCAAGTTGCACATGTACAGATAATTTATTAACCATTCTTAAAACAAGTAAATATATCAATGTTGCACAAAATTTACGCCTAAAAATTCTGAGAATGCCATCCTTGCAAGATTTTTGCAGTATTTTAAAACGTCGATCCCCCCGCACACGTTCAGTAAACTTTCTGTCGATTGTAATTCCTCCGACCTACAACAATACAAACCACGGTTAGTGATGAATACTTTAAACATTCGAAACAAAATTACAAAATACCAGTAATGGCAGCTCAGTATCCTGCACTCAATATCAAATACAGATAATTACTCGCACTGGACTTTGCCATTTCATGAAAAAGCAAATATTACGCCTACACTTCCAACTGCTATGTATGGGTTTGGTAAAATTTTCGACTAGCAATGTCTCATAACTGCAGCTTGACATTGGTAGCATTGATAAGTACAAAGCCTGATCTGTAGACTCAACAACTATTAAACGCATTTAATAATAATTAAACGGCGAGTGCATACAAAAACAAACATACCCCATTGTTGTTTACCATCCTTATTCCAATTTTGTTTGTTATCTTTCCATTGTTTGTTATCTTTCCATTGTTGTTTGTTATCTTGCTGTTTACCGTCTTGGTAATTTTGTCTGTCTACAAAAACGGGCAGTAAGTTGTTAGTTAAAAAGTGTTCACTATACAGTATTGAAGTCAGAAATGATAAACGTCTGGTTACGCATATGACATCTTCTTCAAAGAAGTAAACACAGGTTTGTTCCTACACTAAAGTAGCTCCAACATTCTTTTTTGCTTCTTGCAGAATCTACTTTTTACCGAAGTGGCTCATCCAATTGCGGATATGCAAATAATTTGAACATCTCAGTCATCCAAACAAAAACATACTGGTGACAATGTTCACACGAAATTTACATCATAACAAAAAACAGTTAACATACCTTGTTTCTGAAAGAAATATGTGCCACTTTTAAATTCCATTACTCTTTCATTGTTTTCTACCAGGGAGGACACTTTTTCTGACAGCTGTAACGCCAATGACTGAAGACGACTTGGCTCTGTACGATGCATGACCACAGTCTGGGTGGGTTCATCTAAAGAAGCCTGAAAAGGACAAAACCAGAACTGAAACATGAGTAACAGTAACAGAAAGATTAAAAGTTACATAGCTACTGAAGTAAAAAATTATTATGAATCCCCATTATGAATACCAGTAAGGCGAGTCAAACAGCCAAAATACACAAAAGCTGGTTGTAGAAAAGCAGTAAAACACTCGCATTAATAACATCCTACTCTGGCAGCATTACACGCCATTTCATCAGGACTAAAGAAATGAAAATTATGAGCATATCCTTGCAATGCATACTGAATATGTCCAAAAATAACTTGTCCCCTTAGAAATTTAAAGATCCTCAGCAGTAGGACTAGATGCTACTTTTTGACATACCTCACTATTAAGAATTGATAACAACACTTACCATCAGTTCTTCATTGATGATCATTTTACTGATCGTAGAATGTACAACAGCTATGTCCAGCTCGAACATTTCTGATAGAATAACTAAACTAATGGAATCGTACACACTGCTGTATGTAAACATGTACGTACGCAGACTTTCTTCTTGAATTTTGCCTGTAATCATTTCTCTTACTTTATCACTCTCGTAAAACAAATCCCATACCTACAAAAATGGTACAAATATACACATCTGTTATACAAATACTTTAGTTATAGCAGATTTTAAAATATTTGATTTAAAACTGCCACATCAAACTTGTATATAAATCTGCAAGTAACCAGGGCCAGTTCCTTTTGGTGATTGTAACAGTTCATATTTTGACAGGAGTGTTCTATATGTATGATATTACATTCAAAATCTTCAGGATGGACGTTGTCTAACTTTCTATATGAACAGAACCTTACTTTGGCATTCATCTTTTCATTAATAATGTAATCCCTGCATGCTCTCCAATCTCCTCTTTTCATAGCTTTTGAAGCTTGCACCACATGTTCCCTCATACTTTCAGGCTGCCCAACCAGAGTTTGACGCTCACTCACACGCAAGACGTGATGGAAATATTTACTAATCATGCGTCGTCTTGCATCCATTTCATGTGCTGTTATGTCAAATGGGGTAAAGAAATTTTAAAGCAAAGTTAAAATATGTATAGTAGCTTTGAACAATCTAGTTCTCACTTTACGTATTCAGGTCAACATGTTTCTATTTACGGAAACAATACTGCCTTGCACACATACAAGCGAGATCCAATTTATTTCTTGAAACACTAGTGCTTAAAAACAAATACTGTTTTCCAAAAAAAGTACATCTACTGGTTGAACAGCATCTTTATAAGATGAATCATTTTTCTATAAAGAAAACTACTGCTTAAAAAAGTCTTCGAAACATACCAGCAATATAGGGGATCTCTAGTAACATTGCTGAAACCAAGTATGCACATTCTAGCAGTTCCAAGTTTATGTGCATATGATAGGGCTTTTGACGCCTCTTCTCAATTTTCTCCTGCTCTGCTGTACGCTCGTGCTGCCGTTGAAGAAGTAAGCCCTGCAGTGGATTAATGAAATGCATAAACAAATAATGTATTGTATATGGCCAATAAAAGCATAGTACAAGAACTACAGAGAGACTGCAAGAGGCGAGTGCAAGTTGTTATATGCTTGCTGAACAAAATATATATTATAAAGCTAGCAATGAATTTCATTGGGACAAACTTGAAATAATTCTCAGAATCAGTTTACAAATCTGTCATCAGTGTTTCAGGACAGGTCTGTGTTGTCATCATTGAGATCTGTGAAATATCTGCTAATCACTCAGCTGATTAGAAGCATTATACACTTTCGGCCAAGTAAAGAACTGTCAAATATTGAAAACAGTCAATCATGGTAATGATGGACTATCAGAAACTATACCAAGAGATGTAATTGGACATCTGTCATCTTACATGTAATTGTTTTCTTGGCGCATTAGACTTTGATTATATTACAAAGACAACCACATATTCTCTAAAATAGTGGTAAAAAGTACAACAGCTAGTGACATCTATCAGCAAAGAGACTCTAAAAGTTCGTTCCTCTATGAAGTCAACTATGATAGTAGTGTAGAGGTCTCTATCGAACCTGAGCCAACAGTTCCTTGGCTCTTCCACCACTCTGAATGTCCACCAAACAATTGTGTGCGTCTCGGATCATACCCTGTCTGAATGCACATAAACCGAGCTGCACCATGGTACGATTGTACAAAATCTGGAAATGACAATATAAAAGAAGGTTTGTAGTTAGATTAACAAATACCTCTGCGACTTAAGATAGGTAGTCCAAAGACTAAAACAAATTTGTGTATTATTCACCAGAACATTGAACTGGTGATCATAAAACAGACTTCAGTCCTATCATTCACTTTCACTGAAATATCAAACTAATAGTTTGGCTCTTTAGTATCATCATTAGTCTGTTTTTAAAAAGAAGAAGTATTTTCAATTATGTAAAATTAAGAAAACTTAATTACCATACCTGAGTAGGAACATCAGAGTGCTGTACGGTATCTTGCAAATGTGACATGAGCATAAGGTCACGCGCCTCAAACCACCGATCATGTAGTGCGTGGTGATAGATGTGACAAAGGATAGCTCCTGTGCGAATACGGTCTGTTTTGTCGTGGGCATAAATATACTGTGCCAGTTTCATCATGACACCTTTACTAGCTTCCTGATCCTTGCTTACAAACTAAAGAACAAAGTTTGAAATCATTAAAAGTGATAGTAGAACGGAAATGTCATTTTTTATATAAACCACCTAGTTTGTGATCTCAATAAATCATCTATGCAATAATTTTACACATTCTGTGATTTGAGTTCTTATCAGACTATCCAATACTTGGCATCAATTCTATCAGGACCAGTCTGTGTATGTCATCATTAAAGAAAATACTCTTCACTTCAAAGTTTGATTCATAATACGAAAGTTCACAGTTGCACCTATAGTAAAGCAGCTGGTTCAGTAAAATGTTAAAATATGTTTTTCTAAATCTAACATTCAGGTTTTCAAATTTGAATTTACCTTATAGTACACATGTTCTATCTTTAGTAAATACGCTCTGTTAAGTTCTTCACTGGTTCCTTGAATGTGTTCCACATACGATACTAAATCATCGATAGCCTTGCAGACTTTCTGCTCATCTTTCAACCTGAAGAAAAGCAAATTGAGACTAAGGTTTAACAAAGAACGTAACAGCTCGACAACTATATAACGTTATTTTTGAAGAATATTGTCCGATACATAATGAAGATTGTGCTCAAAGACTTTAAATTCTGTATAATTAGCCATGATGCAATCTAAAACATTTCTAGAGTGCTTGAGTGCTGATTTAACGTACCTATCAACATATTCAGTGCTATGAGCATCACAAGACTGTAACATCTTGGTGAATTCTTCATTCATTCTCTCAACGATAGTCAGGATGCTACC
>JAOXYB010016965.1:4550-26739 GCA_028565635.1 Phoronis ovalis | reverse complement strand
TGATTTGAGTCAGACTCCCGGGTTTTGACAGTACAACAGAGGAAGATATAGATGCATAAAGAATGCATAAAAAATGTGTAATGAACTTTGCTGTCACCTTAAATAGGAAGTGAGAATTTTTATTTCTTGTCAGCAAGTTGTGTGATGAATTATGAAACTGGAAGAGTGTGAGAATCAATGAAAAATTAAACTTTGTCAAGCAAATTAATTAATTTATAATTATAAAAAGTCATGCTTTCCCGTACATGCACAAAGGTACATCTTCAACAGGCAGACAAACATTAAACAGATGTTTCGAGGGAACATACATCATGTTGATACAAAAAAACTTTGGTTTCTTCTGACATAACTCCCACATCTTCACTGACATCAAGCATCTGCCTAACCCAAAAAGAACAAAGGGTGTTAAGACCACATGCAGGTTTCATTTTTTCCTGAACATTTGAAGTGGCATTTCTGGTGTTTAAAAATCCAGATGTTTTCCAAATTATAGACTCGCCTTTTTTGGAGTACATGATAAAAGTCATTTTTAATTTCTGTTTAATATGAATTATGTATTATATTATACTGGCAGGTGTTTATTGAAATATGTAAATTTATGAGCTTCTGACAATTAAAATTAAAGTATTAAATTTGGATCGACTGGTACATGTACTTTTCTTGCTGAAACTTATTATAGTGTCCAGTGTCATACATAACCTTGGAATATGTCTGATGTTACAGGTTTAAACTATATTTGAGTTGCAGATTGTTAAACTTTGCATAAAAGTGAATTTTGTTAATTATTCCCTATAAGAATATCTTAAATTCACAAATCACAAAAGCTGAATGACAATTAAACTTGAAGTAGGATTATTTCAAGCTTATGCATTTTGCCACTAGGGGGATTCAAGTAGCAGTCAAGGTCAGCAATATTCTATTGTTACAATCTACTGCCATTTTATGAATAAATTTGTAACAATTTAAATAAAAAGTAACAATTTATTTCTGTTATGGTGATTCAAAGTCCAAAACTTGGGGAAAGTTGTGCATTAAGTAGTAACTTTGCAGGGATTAATCAAATGTGGTTTTAAACAATGTGCAAATTCTAGCCACAAATCCCCTTATGTTTCACTGGCACACAAGAATTTTAGAAACATGTAATTAAAATTATAATTTCGCAATTATTTTGATAGATTTGTCATATTGTAGTCCTCAAGCTGTCTAATTAGACTTGTTCTTGAATGCTACTATTAGTTTTTTAGTAAATGATTACCTCCCTTCTTAATAATTGTGCTAAATTAATAATATTTTAACATATTTTGTAAATCATTTACATGAAAACTCCTAAACCCAATAGCCTTTGTTCATAAACCAGCTAAACATACCAAAGTTTTCATTCTTTTTTAATTTTTTTTATGAATATTGAGCTTACTAATGACTTTTCGGCAGATGATTTGATATCCCTTTAATTATATTTTTTACCAAAAAATTCTTTCAAGTTTGTCTTACACCTGCTTTAGATAAACAAAAAGTAACCAATAAAAAAGCTGACAACTGTAAAACTAACCAATTAGGCAGAGAGATAAAAGGTTTCATCACAGATATTAGGTTGACCTAGCTAATTGTGCATGGACAATTATTCTTGAATTTTAAGTATAGTTATAAACTTTTTGTTATCCAGTGGACAGGCCCATTACATGTAGTTCCAGTCTGTCATATGCATAATTTAATTACAAAATAACGAAAATAGTGGCTGAAGAGGAATTTTTTTGTTTGTGATGAGTATGCTTTGTTTTGTATATGGGACTGAAGTTAATTGTGATTTTTCAAACATCAAGTTTAGACAAAGCAGATTGCACATGCTCCTGCAATACATGGTTGTGCTGTGGATTTAGGGGGAGAAATGAGCATGTTTATTTAAGTATAAATTTTACTAGATAATCAAAAAGATATGATTTGTATTTTTGTATTTCTAATAACAGTTCAACTTGTCCATGCTGGCATTAAGCATTTCGAATAGGATATCAAGGTAACTAGACATTTATATTAATTACTGTTATTTATTATTAATTTAGTGAAGGTATAATAATTTTTCAGGTAATCTTGTTAGGCATCATACTTGATTTTTGACATAGAATGATAAAACTTGGATTCCTACACCTTAATTAAATCCATAGATCACCTTAAATCGAATCATCAGGTTTAATTTCCTTCTAAGTTTTGTATTTCAACATTTTTCAGGTATCAGTTTAACATTAAAAGGCTTTGCTTCATTTTAAAATACTTTTCTCTGTGATAAATGTACCAC
This sequence comes from Phoronis ovalis, assembly GCA_028565635.1. Classification (NCBI taxonomy): domain Eukaryota; kingdom Metazoa; phylum Phoronida; family Phoronidae; genus Phoronis; species Phoronis ovalis. The sequence continues at coordinate 24,449 of JAOXYB010016965.1, read as the reverse complement.
TAGAAAGTTTCATTCTTCTTGATTGCTTTATAGACACTATATCCATTTAGACTTTGTATCACTTATATATTATGCAAGGGGCTATATCATATTCCAATAATACATATTTAAAATTAAACACTCTGATCCAGTTATATAATTACTGGATTGTTATATAATTCTATTTTATGTTATGTGCACTTACTGGTATATAAATTTAAGATTTACATGTGGTGACAGACACGGAAAAACATTATTTTTCCAACAAAAATCCCCGAGAGATATAGGATGCAGTATATGGCATTACCTTGTCAATAGTTAATAAAATTCAAAAAGATGGAATTTATGATAATTTTTACCAACACCATTTTATCAAATTTGTATGCAAAAGGAATAACCCGGGTTCACTCTCTATACGGCATGTCAAAATGGGGGAGGGGGGGTCTCTAGTTCAGGTAGGATTTTCACTGTTTTAATCCAGAAATAGGGTGGATTTTTCACATTTTCAAATTTTAGTTCACAAAACAGCAGGTTTTTCACATTTTCAGGCCATATGATCCAAAATGATAGTATATTTTTTTGTCTCATAGTATTTTTGACATGCTAATCCATAAAAAGATGTTTTTTTGCCATTTTAGTCCATGAAAAAAGTGTTTCCTTTTTAGTCCAAAAAAAGTCTTTTTTTCCGTTTTAGTCCAGGAAAGGCCAGGGTTTTGGCTGAACCTGCCGTGTGCAATATATAAAGTCGACCCCACAGGAAAATAACATTGTGATTATAATTGACAATCTTCTAATGTTGACATTTTACAGGAGTAAAGTATTATTATTGCATGACCAAACAAAAGGTTATGGTAAATTCATGATACAGATCTCTCAATCTTACTGTTACATGAGTGGATGTACCTGAACAGGTGTCGGAAAAGAATTAAAGCCTAGAGGTATGTATTTGATACTTTAATTGCGTTATGCTGTGTATTATAGCTATAAAAAAAATTATATAAAAAAGCAATGAAATTTTAAAAGCATTTATTCCTCTCAGGTATTTGCATGCCATTTAACTTGCTTTTGTCATTTTTGACTGGCGTCATGTTCTTTGTACTAATGCATGCACCGAGAACAAAGTAAGCGTTTTTTTGCTATGAATATAAATAGTGTTACATATTACTGACTGGCTTAATCTCCACAGGGATCATTGTTACAAATTGGTTTTCAGTCCCTTTTTTAATTAATATTAAAACAGTAAAAGGTTGCAAAGGCTAGATTCTGACTGCCTATTCTCAACTGGACATATTTCACCACAGATCAATTGTTTTTCTAGAAAAACAAATTAATGCACTCAGTACCCTCAGTCATTAATTATCAAATTAACTGTATCTACCAGCAGTAATGCTTAGCATTAATGCAATTTAATTTCATGCCAAAAAGGCTGAGTGTCGTAGACTAGCTGCTCTTACCAGTCTTGCATTGTTTACAAATATACTCCTGCACCTTCACTGTTAGCTTGTGTCATCAAAATTGTAACTAAATCTCTTTGTAGTTTTTTTATCGCAAGCTTTACTCCGCCATCATGCTTTATGAACAAAACAGATGCCTTCAGAAGTTCAAGTTATCTGTTATGCTGGTATCACATGTAAAACTGTTCTTGTGTTATAGATTTTGCAATTGTTACAAAAATGGAAATGATATTGAAATGTGTTTCATACTGACATTTTAATACGAAAATACGCCTGTATATATTTGACTGTCCAGAATTATGTAACTAAAAAAATAGTAAAAAATTATCATATTCACAAGTTACAGCAAACAAGCCATTTTAAACTAAATGTGTTATTTGAATTACAGTTACTAAATGATAATTTCAGGTGATTTTCCTTAGTTCCAATTTTATCCTAATTTTTATATACAGATATGTATTTTGATCATATTTTTAATTATGCAACACATAAATCAAACAAATGTGGGAATATTTGTAACCTCCTCTTGATTCCAGCTTTTATTAGAGTATTAATAGTTTTGGTGATTGGCATTTCCTTCATCTCTGGTAGGATGCAATACAGCAGGTTTATAATTTTTATAAAATTCAGAAAAGTTAAGTTTAATTTTTCTTTTAAGTTCTCATAATTGATATTTATGAAATTTTGCAGTACGGTTACATCTGAATTAAAACTAACGTTGAAATAAAAATTCAATCACACTATGCTTCCTGGCTCCAGGCAGACGTTATTTAAATATTAATATATTTAATATCATATTTCCATGACCTTCGGCAAAAATTAATGCATATTTATCAGAAATATTCTCAAAAAATATTTTAGTTTTAATAATTTCTTTGACATGCCCTCTAGGCAAATGCAACACAAATTATGTAGGTGTGCAACTTATTGATAAAAACCGATGTTATGTACTTAATCACTGCGGCTAAATTAATTCTCAAAGGCTCCGATATGCTGAAAAATATATAACACTCATTGGACGGGTTGAGGCATGAAATGCAGTTTGTCATATCCATTGATTTTATCTGTTATGTTTCAAGATATATTTCTGATGCACACTGTTTTAGGATTACTTCTGAGCAAGTTGACTAGGCTCTCAGCAAGGTACAGTACATATTTTATAGCTTTATTTTTTTAAGAACCCATAGCTAGTATTATGCTATAGACTGCTTTATTTGCTGAGGCAGACAAGGGTCTACTTCCCCTGCATTAAATCTTTAGTGATATAAATTCATGTTATACAATGTTATGTAGACTTTGTTATAATAACTAATTGTAAATGTATAGTTACTGAACATGTCTCAGTATGTCTTAGTGTCTGCTTAATATTTAGTTAGCATGTGAAGCAAATCTGGTGGGTATTGCACACCCTTTAATAATACACATAATATGCGAATTAAGATAATTTAATTTCCAGTACACATTTTGATGAAGGGTATATACTTAGTGTTTTTTTTACACTGCATGCACCATAATCTGTGTATATAGCCCTCTATTGAAACAGAGGCTTGCAACAGATGCAACTGCTATGAATACAAAATGTCATAGTATTATACAGTTTTTATTCTGAAACAGGTTGATTTATTTTCTATATAATATTATAGTTACACTGTATATTAACATAACACCATGGTTATCTGACAGTATATAATTGACACAGTTAATTAGGTTAACTAAATGAAAAAAATTACTATTACACACAAGCAGAACAAGGTGGAGTTGACTGTTGACTATTAACCCTGCTTCTCTCCCTCAGGTGCTTGTTCTTGATTTGGGTGGGGTCTTCTACCTAGCCTTAAAAATCCTGACCATATTTATACCTAGGTAACACTAAAAAATAAACCAATATCAATATTTATACTAAAACCAAAAAATACCATACCCATATTTATATCTGGAATAGATGGATTTGAAGTGCACTGACAGTCTATTGTCGAGCAATCGCTGAATTTAGAACTGGGATTAAAGATTAGCTTTACTATTTTGTTTTCTGCATTGGTCACTAAATAATAATCTAAAAGACAAAAGAAAATACCGGATACAGGAAAACTAACCATAATTACACTTGAGAGGGAACAAGTGAAGGAGGAAATTATGGCCCATATTTATACCTGGAAGGTATAAATAAGGAATTTAAATTGGGACAGTTCCAAGAGGTACCTCCACAGTAGGTAATATATGCTAAGTGCCCCCCCCCCGTGTTCTCTCCATTTAGTTGACAGTAGAATAACTGCTATCATACCTTATAATCAAAATAGTTTATTGTCAGTGATCTCATAATTCTATTTAATATCTTTTTCTTTTCTTTAAATAATAACACAGCCATGAGTTGCTCAGTACATATATTTTTGCACCTTTGTTTTTCATTTATTAGACCCTGCTAGTAAAACTTGTTTGAGACTTCTCATGTTTTAGTATGACTGTATTTTAAATAGTGAAAATTTGTAATTATGTTTTTCTAAGAGTAGCTAGGAAAAAACTACATTATATATCAGTATTCTTGGCAATTCAGTTACTCGAATACCAGGTTGTACTAACAGGTAAAAATAGAAATCTAATTCCCCCGTATTATGAATTGAGTTGCACTACAAGATGTATAGGTCTTGAGCTATTTTAGTCAAGGATATCAATTCAGAATTAATTGCATGTCCATCATGTCACAGATCATGGCAGAACATTTTTTAATTCGGACTCTTGGATGTTTTTTTTACATTACTTTATCAGTTTTATTGCATAAAAGTATAGAGATTGTAAGCGGCACAGGATTAAACTATTCATCATAGCTTCATTATAGGTTTCAGCTTATTTGTAAAATATTCTATACTACAAATCATAAGGTCCATTTATGGGTTATGTCTGTTGCGATTGGGAATTACAATGCTTTGTGCTTTAGTGGGCATTACACTGTGTATGTTTGCTATGGACAACTGTGATGATAGGTATTCTGTGATCACTTATAATTTTACTGAAAAGTATTTTCAAAAGGTTTTCTTGAAATTATGCTTTCAATGCATGATTGCAAGCTATATGTTGATAAACCTTTAGTTCCACATACCCATGACGAAAAACTGACATTTTTGTTGTGGAAATATATTATGTGAAAGAACAAATTTTAGATATTTTCCCCTGTAAGTTATAAAAATGTACTTGGGAATGCATGTAATAGTGTTTTTCAAGGTGAAATAAAAATAGCAATGCATTCACAATGAAGGCAATCTTTCCATTTTGTTACACAGTGATGTCAAATTTTTTAGTGATATTGTAAATTTTAAATTAAAGTATTTATCTTGCAGAAAATTGTTTACAAATGAATTGAAACCCATAGACTAAAAAAATATTATTGAATACTAAAAGTTCTTTCAAATAGACTTCTTGAGAAACATAAGCTTTTGGCTTTTATTCAGACAAACATAGCATATTATGCGGTTGTAAGTTTATAAAACATGATATCAACTATCACTGATCACCTATTCACCAGTGCTATCTATAGAAAGTTTATGTTACTTAAGTCTCGTGATAATACCATATAATGATTTTCCAAAAATAATCTTATTTTATATTTACAAGTCAAAATATTTGACTTAACCACACCATGCCAAACATACGTATGATTTAAAAAATCGATCCGATAAGGTCAGTTTGCAGTCACAATAATAAATTAATCATGAATAAGAACGGAAGTAAAAACTGATTAAATATGATTAGATCGTTGTAGTGTTTGTTGAGGTGCGCCAATCTCATATATAACGTTTTCTATCTGTGTAGTAGAATATTTTCAAAATTGGTAAAGCAGACGATATGGTATAGTTAGTATACAGGATCAAAAACAAACGGACAAACATTTACATAATGGTGATAACAAATCACAAAATTGTTCATATGAACACGGTGAAAAATTATTGAAACTCTTTTTCCAGGGTTTAGTTTACAGATCACAAATGTGTAAAACAAAAAAACAGGACAATTATGATTTTGTAGGGGGTGATTAGCCACCACATGAATGACAAACTAAGTTTTAAAGTGGTAAATAATACACGTCTAACATTTAAGCATCCTTGTTATTGCTCTTAAATCAATCACTGAACTTAGAATCCTGGGTCCACCCCTGTATCAATATGTCAACTACATGTTAGAATTTTTTTATAGGAAGCCATTTTTCTTCAGAGTTGTGTTTGGATGCAAAATTAATCTGACAGTATTTGTTGTTCGATTAAGAACCCTATAACCTTAGGTCAGATTACAACAAATTAAATTGTCTGGTCATGTGACTTGTAATTGCGCATTATCAAATTTCTGCTTATTTTATAATGCCTGCTTAATGAATAAAATGTTCAATATTTTGTTCTAGAATAATATAGAGTAGTCTATTGCACTCAAAGTACCATAGTAGTAAATACTTGTAGCATTAACAGTTTTGTTATTTTATGCAATTTTTTACCATGGTTTGTATTTTTAAATAGCCATGTTTCAAAAAGCTGCATGAGTTACATCTTATTAATAACTGATATGTTATTAACCGTGTACTTATGTGTTACAGAATAAATATCTTGGTTCAATTGGTGAGTAGAAATATTAATTTTTTATCTGGAATTATTGTATTTCATCTTGCTTGGTAGTTGCATTTTTTGTTTGCAACTGCATTATGGGTTAATGATATGTAAGCTACACAAAATGAGATGCAGGCAATGTTCTTATCTCTTTTTTGATTTGTTACGAGAATGCTAACCTGTTGAGATCAGTATTTCCTGCTTATCATACGACATCTGATATTTTACAAATGTCAGTGTTATAAGCAATTTGTCCAATGCATTTCTGATTATTAATTGAATGGCTATATATTTAATGATATGCATGTAAATCTCATATTGCTTAGTGATTGGTTGTATTTTTATTGATTTATTGAATGATGGGTGTATAGGTGAAGTTATATCTATATGAAGTTATATCTATAAGAAGTTATATCTATATATATGTATGCATCTATCAGTATAAAAAAAAATTGTGATGATTATGCAAAGATTGGCATTGCAGTACCTATTGTGAAGGAGGAAGAAGCCATATTGTAAAATATATATGTAGTGTATTTGTTATCATTTTTAAAATAAACACTTAGTTCAAGAATTTTTGAGGCTTTTATGGGAGAGTTACTTCCCTGTGCATTCATAACAGCAATATTTTCTGCAAGAGACATTTATGATAACTGTAGCTGAAAGAAAACATTCCTTTTCTAGCATTCTTGTGTAAAATAATTGGGAAATATATTACAAAAGCGCATTTTAGAATTAAAAGCTTTAAATTTCTAAGGCAGTTTAAAAGTACTTCATATTTAAAGCTTTGAAGTTTGCATTTGTTGATAATTAAAACATTTTTACATCAAGTACAAGTTGGAAAAAATCTTGGAAATTATAGGAAAACATATAATACACACTAATCCTATGATGTACATACATATTATGCAGATTGACAGTTCCTGTAAATTAAACACCATAACACAGATTCTTTTAGGGTGATTCTCTTGAGGTTTCCAACCAATAAGTGTGTGATGTGGCTATACATGTCAGCCAAAACACCTGGCACTTTTATACCTATGATGCAATTAAATTAATTGAAAAGACAAATGTTTCCTGTATGTGTAAACCCATGCCTTAGTTGATATTTATAAATGTGTATTTTAGCATAAGTAATTGATGTTGTGACTATTTTCTTGTACATATAAACATGGAATTACATAATTTAACAAGTCTAATTTCACTGAAGATGCCATTTCCAGCTGTTGTTACTTGCCTTTAGAGGATTCTTTATCTATATATTTCTTTTCTTACATAAAATTACGTACACTTTAAACTTTTTTATAAGGGTTGTTAATATTAAGGTAAATCTCATATACCTTGAAGGGGATACCTTTAGCCTACTTCATATGTGAAATATATTATTACATTTTTTTATGAAATAATTGCCGAAATTAAAATTTGATTACCCCGTACCAACCCTGATGTTTGTTGTTTTTCAAACTCATGAAATTATTGCATAAATTAAAATTTGATTTCAATTCTAACTGCACATAACATTTTTTTTATTAATGACAAGTTTTTAATTTTGTGTTCTAACATTGGTAGCTTGATAATCAAAATATAATAAAATCATATGTGAAGCAATGAAGGTGTGATAAACATTACATGCAAAAATACCAGAAAGTTCTCATATACTATTCTGGATATTATTTTGAAATACTTGTCTGCATATCAGACATGACTGGAAAACGTGGGTGGCTATATCTGGGTTTATCTTTCATGGTGAATTTTATTTGCTCATGCATAGAACAGCAATAGCTTGGAAAATTGATCAGTTAAGCTCGATTAAGTAGTTCAGCTGTGAGAGGAAGTAGTTGATAAAATTATACATCAACTGTAGGTAAGTTTTTCTGTAAAATGTATGCATTTTTATGGTCTAGTGAGTTGTTGCTAATATGTGTGTACTGTTTGCATCTGATGAAGTTAGTAGCTGTAATTGGAATGTAAAGCAATATGCTGCATTTTTTACATTTTTGAGTGATAATGTATTTGTATAGGGATTTTTAGTTGTGCATGTGCTTGTAAGTAGATAACCAAGGACATTTTATTTTCTAGTTAATGTTTTTTAAGTAGAGAGTTTTAAGGTAGATGGTGCTTGTTGTTGGTGTGGACTTGAAATATGCATAAAAATGTACTCTCCCAAACATACTCATCACAGTCATTTTTGGGTAAATTGTAACTTTTGTTTTTAAAATTAATTTTGTCTAATTTGTCAAAATAATATATTAAAATATATGGAGACCAAAAATTATATACATGTAAATAAACTGCTTATATTGACTAAACTGAGTGTTGAGATTTTTTAGTGACAACTGTTTTTTTTCTGCTAAAGATGTGAAATATTATATGTTTGACATAGTTTAAGGCAAAATGATCTTGCAACATTAGTATGCAAAAGTGAATGAACACTGCCATCACTAATGTTTTAATCACTAATTCATTCGTTTATTAGCCAGACAAAATAAGATTAAAATACATAAACGTAGTATTACAAATTTGCAAAACTAGTAAACTTTCTAGTGTTTTATTGCTTATTGCAACCCACGTAGTAACAACGCAGAACTTTTGCTTAAAAAATTAAAGCCAAACGTGCCTAGATTAATTCATTCTTTATGATACCTTTATTTGCATGTTGGAAAAGTCACAGTCATGACGTTTTGTCAATCGGGGACTTGTAATGCGATATATTTGATGTGATACAAATTAAGATAAGTACAGGGTATTATAAAACATTGAAAAGTATGAAAAAGGGTTAAAACAACAGCTTAAATTAAGTGATTTATTTTACTAATTTATCAGCTGGAATTTGAAAAGGAATGCTTTTGTTTATATTTATCCTCTAAATTTAGTATTTTGATAATAATAATATCTACTTTCTAGTTGATTACAAGTCATAGTGGGAATGTATCTGGTGGCATCTCTGGTCTCACTTTCAGAAATATTTTTATGGATCAGTAATTTAAAAAGTTCACCATTTTTATAAAAAGTTATAGTTTTGGTATTGATAAATTGGTTATATAACTTCATAATCTCCGTAGCTTAAAATGAACTGACTTTTGAATGAAAACGCATGTGAAAGTTTTAAATCTTTTATTCACATTATAATTTAAGACACTGGCTCTACTTTCAATTTAAACGTTTTAAAAATTAAATGTGTTATTTTGAGTTGTCTATTTGAAGATATTATTATACATAACATATTTGACCAACCTGATAACAAAATATGCAGTTGTTTACTAAGAATTTGATATAATTACCATTTTGTGAAAACTGCTGTCTTAACTTACTCTCATGTGGGAATTCCTACAATATGATTGGCTGACATAGGGAATTCCTAAACATTACGTTTGGAGCTCGATAAACTCGGACCAAACTTTATAATTTTCCCACACTAAAATCTGTAGAAATCGGGGCAAAAAAATTATATGAAATATGTGATATAAAAACATTCCCTTTTTTATTTTTGATTGATTTATTATAAAAAGTACAAACTTTGTTGTGTAAATCTCCGCCAATTATTCTGAAGGTAGGTTCAGTCTGGTTGAAAAGTTAACTGCATGGTCTGAAGGCTCGCTGTCCAGCGCGATTTTTTAGCATGTATTGAAATGTTTGATTTTGCGAGAAAGTGGTTAACATTGTAATACATTATGCGAAGTTACATAATTTTTTCAGGGTGTAGAATTTAGTAATTTTTTTATTAGTTATTTAGTACCAGACAATACTTCATGGATTGGACTGGTAACATAAACAATATTAAATTTAGCACCCAACAATTGAGTAATTTAGTCAATCCTGAGACACAAGCAAACATTTGGTATAGATAATAATACTGATAATAGCGATATCTCCATGATAACAAGCATTTGTTTTTACTCATCTGTGGTCAACGCTATCTTTTGCTGACACCTAGTGTTTCCTTGGTGCATAATTATAACATTTTAGGATCCTTGTAGTTCATAACTTTGTCAACAGGTGGTGACAGACCACACATACTGTATCATGCTGCCACCTAACTAGTTGCTTTAACACCTCAGCGGGATCATATGATCAGTATTTGTATCACTCGCAAATCACATGTTCACTGTTATGGTAGCGATGCATATTAAGTTCATGATAATATGCAAGACTGGACAGGTCATATAATAATAATAACAAATGAAGTATTGATTTTTAAGCATACATTTATTAGTAGGCATTTTTTACAAACTAAAACATGAATTATTTTATTTGTTTCAGATAATGTATGATGTTATAAAATCATGTGCATTTCAAGTTTTTAGACATGATTGAATGATGCTGTGTATTATAGTTTCATATGCTATTGTATTCCATTTGATTAGCTGTAATTATTACATATTGTTTAAGAATAAAACATGAGTAAAATCAGGCTTCAGTCGTGCAGCACTAGTTTATTATCAAAAAAGCAATTAACAAATATATTAATGAGATACGTCTAGTCAGTTTTTCAAAGTCTGCTAAAGTGTCGAGACAGTTCTATTTTATATGCTTCCTTTATAATATAAACTCATCTTATTTTGTCCATTATGCAAATGACTTGTTTGTACTAACTGCACTTTGTAGCGAGCAGCAGTGAAATTTGATTACGAAAGTCAGAGCACTAATCCATCTTTTCTGAATTCATTTTGTTTATGTGAGGAAATTAAGAAAGATGCCCATTTTAATACATGTATTCACAAACTCACTCGTACTTACTGAAAGGCTGTAACATAGAAGAAGTTAATTTTTGTGATTAATTTCCATTTAGAATAATAAAATTTCGAAATTAAACTTTGAAACACATTTTTATTTTTTGAAATGTTGTTTAATGCTCAAGGCATGCTTAGGAACCATGTTTTGCCAGACAATATGGAAAGTAAATTTAATCTCTGTTTGTATTGTATTTTTGTCATATTGTATCAATGCAACACAAATTAAAATTATATGTTTTCAAATATATATTTCTGATGCTTTAATTCAAGTTACTGTCAAAAATATTTTTTGATTTTATAGCATACCTGTTATCACACCTTCGTTTGTATTGAATTTGAATAAAAGCACAAAATTAAGGTAATAGACACATGCTTTTATGTTGAAAATGGGGGGTTCTTATTATAGGAAATTTTGTTTGGTACTACAGTTTATTAATGGCACAATTGAATGACTATATAAATTATTGCAATTAATGTTATCATTTCATTCTTGTGAAAAGAAATTACGCCATATTGCAAAAGCTGTGGCCACCATATAAAACAGTGTTCAGATCCTGTTTTCTTGAAACATATTTTATATATTTTTTGTCATACTGCATGAAAATAACACAAATTTATAATTATAAATTTTTAAATTTATATATCTGATCTTTTAATCCAAAGTCAAAAACAACTTTAACTTAATTTTAATTTTATAAGATATGGCATACCAGTTATCATACCTTCACTGATAGCTGCACCTGTTCTAATGTGTTGCATCTGTTGGTAATAAAAAGAAATTAGGCATAAAATTACAGAAATAAAGAGACTCCTGTAAATACAGAACAATGACATTGGTTGACTTATTCTTTGTGATAATTCTTCAAAATTTAGTCATATGTACATTCAGGGATTTTTTAAATTTAGTTACTAATTAGAGAAGAACTAGTCAGATTTTTAAACAATGCCCAAAATCACCTCCAATTTCCAGGTAATGTTAAACATATTACATTTAATTAAGTAAGCTTCATTTAAATTTTGCAATTAAAATGATTTTGCCAACATTCTGAGATGATGATGGAATTTGTGGTTTGTGAAATTATGATATCAAAGCCTAGGGTACTGGAACATAAGGTGTGATAAGATATTTACCACATTTTATATAGGTTTAGTAAGTACAAAGGAAGTCAGTTACCTTGAATCTGCTGTGAGGTCAATGAGGAAGACATATATTTCAATCATCTGGGTATTTTTAGATGCCCAGATCACACAGAATGCATGTAAACTAGACTAAAACTTTTATGAAGGCTTTATCATCTATTGAAATGTTATTAGTAATGGAAATTTAATAGAATTATTTGATACCAAAAACTGTGAAGAAAATATTTTCTTCATTGAAAGCTGTAAAAATTAAGATTGAATGTTAAAAAAACCTGGTATTTGCTTTGGAAATAATTAGACTATCGGCAACTTATGCTAGGATGTACTGCAAGAGGGCGATATTATTTACATGCGTGCAAAATGTATACATTTACAATATATTTAAACAATATTGTTTTAAGATAAATATACTTAAATTGCATTCTGTTTTACATAACGTTTTAAGTACTAAAAATAAAAGAAGTTTTACAAATATTTCATGCTAGTCAATCTATGAGCATGTTGCGTGTATTTGAAGAAAATTACTTTTGTCATGTTTTCAAAGAAATCATATTGTGTTTTGAGCTTGTTGATTAGGTTATCTCATTAAATATTAAGATATTAATATGATTATAATTGATAAAAAATACATTTTTGGTATGTGATAGCTAACCTAGCTATCTTTGACGACCCAAATCATATGTTAATGTGTCTCGGTGCTATGATATGGCATCTTTTTAAAAATTTCTTTTGATATGACACATGTAGTCCTTTTCTGTTAACGATTAGGAGAACCCCTATGCAATTTGATTACAAATAATTTTAGCATTTGGAGTGTTTTCCTTAGAATAAGCCTACATCTGAAAAAAAAATTAAGGCAAAAATAGCCTGTGTTGAAAATGTTGTTGATTGTGAAATAAGCAATAATGCTTTTTGCTGATCATTAGCAATGATTTCAATGACGTTACATAGAACAATATTACTTTCCTTTTTCATATTTTTGTAGGTTCTGTATCTACGCGAAAGTTTAGTACGATCTTAATGTAATTTTGATAAGAGCTTTGATTTCCTGATGCTGCTGAAAAAGCTTGTATTAATTGCCTTTGACCATTAAATTTAATATATTGTGGAAGATAATTATTTATGCACAATTCGAGAAATGAAAGAAATAGACAACAGGGGGCACTACTGTGCAGGGTGATGGGCATGTTGAAAGCTTGCATATTATTAGTAACTTTAGGTCATTACTTAAAATTGTTTACAAATGTACTTGTGCAGTCAAATGTTCTTGGAACTTGAATATTAATTGGATTTATTTTAAAGACTTTATTATAAGAAATACAGTGCGCTTGATCATGAATTTGATTAATTGCCAGAAGTGTTTAGCAGTACATCTGCACCTCGCTGAATTACCTCGTGATCTTGGCTGCTAAAATTAAAATGAATTTATATAACACTAGAATTAATGGATGTCAATTTTTATTGTAATGCAAACAAATTGTTAATTAATATTTCATATTTTGGAGAAAAAAAATGAGTTATTGCTTTCAGAGGGAACAATTGCGATTTCATCAGTTTTATTATGTAAATTGCAAAGCGTGCTATTTTCTTGGCACGATATTCATATTGCGTACATTTTTCTGGCACGGTATCAATTAAATTGCGCAGCTAGAAAGATTATCTAAAAGCAGCACTCCGACGTCAGGTGAAATTTCAAGATCTAAGTTAATGATTGATTTTAATTCACAAGGTTTTAATTAGGCAGTGTATTGTTTTGATGTGAAAGAAATTAAATTGAAAAATAAACAGGATTCTATTTTCTTATTTGTTGTAATTTTTTTTACATTTTTAAGATTACTTTCTATTAGTTTTGTATGTTTAAAATTAAACGAATATATATTATTATTAAGAAGAATATTATTTATATTATCTAGGTATGCTTGACATGTTTTCCATAATATATTTTTATTTTTTAGAAAATATTTTACTATAAATCATTCTTGATTCAATATTAAATTTTGAAACATTTTCATTCCCAGGTGAATGTATTTTTAGATAATTTTTGTTACTTGTTAAATGTCAGTTTTTGAATTTAGTTGTATTTATTATTTATTTTCTTGTAGTACAAGATGCAATGTTATTTATGTATTTATTTCTCTAGAATGATTGAACAGGGATGTTTCAAATGTATTTTTCATTTTTAACAATGGTTGATTCTATATTGAAAAAGGATTTTTTTCAATTCCCATTTGAAATTTGTTTCGTTATTTTTTATTTTTTGTTCATTTTTTTTTATTACAAGACAGTTATCTGCATAGAAATTTTAAAGGTCTTTTTATTTCAAGATTTATTTGTAATTATAAGAGCTTAAAAGTATCCACTAAGGCATTTTTCTAAGTAAAATAATATAACTTTTGTGCACAAATAACTAAATATTAAAATATTTAGAGATCAAGAACAAAATATATTAGGTTTGAAAAATATATGAAAAACAAATCACTGTCTTTCTCTTTGAAATTTTTGAATATTGTACTACCTTTTAGACAATATATGGGGTGAAATTACTTTTCATTTTTTTTATTTAAAAAATACTAGCTCTTTATTTTTGTTGAGGGATTGTCTGTTTGTGGAATTTTTAATGGAAATAAAGAGCACAACGTGAGTTATAAAACCACAAAAACAAGAAGTACATTTTTTTTCTGTTATTTATTCCTGTTTATCTAAATAGGCAAAATATCATTTTAGGACAGATAAAGGTTAATGCATTTATAGACTCATTACATTATTACGTTGTATAGAAGCAGATCCATAAACATGTTTACTTTTAAGATCAGTTGTGCAGTTGGATTATTTTCCGTGCATTGTGATTATAATAAAAAATTACGCATTGGCATGTTTGAAGCCCATGCATCTGTTCCTTTTATATTTTTCTTCTTAATATATAACTATTTTTTACTTTAGTATATTTTTTAAAAATTTTTATCTTTATTTTTTTGTTCATTTAATATTCTGTAAAAATGGAACAATTAACTCAAAAACAGCCAGATTTAAATTTTCTATTCTTAGTGAAGAAAGCTAATTCTTACTAACTTAAGAATGTGTAGTTTAATATTGTTTTCAAAGATATTTTATTATTATCAGCAGGTTATCAATTATACTTTATATCATATTTTTTGTTCATCTAAATATTTGAGCAATACATGGAACTAAAATAAATTACTGTAATGAATACATTTTTGTATATTTTTTACTGTAAATATTTTGTATTTTTTTCAACACATTTTTATTGCTTTTTGCAATATACCTTAAAAAAGACATTTTCAACATTAGTTAGTAAATCCAATACTGGTGGTTAGGATTTTAAGATAGTATTTTTAATATATGTAAACATATTTTTAATTACTCATCCATTTTTGTGTATTTTTACTTCTTCAAAAATAATACTGCTTTTGTACATTGTAGAGCCACAGGGAACATCTTGGCAACATCAGTAAATAATCTAATAAATAAAAGACATAATCTCTGATATTTTTGCATGACATTTTACTGACGAAAACGTCTCTCTCTCTGTGGCAAATAGGTTAATATTTTTGCCCAAAGCTGTGTGCTAGTTTATTTCCTGTACAGTATGACACCTTTGGCATGTTTTCAACAACAGAGCGTATAATTTGAGAATCATAGCAATAATTCATAAGCACCTATTTCTCTTTTGTCAATCAGACTGATACAAACAATTTGACATTTGAATGCATCTTGGTATGGAATAAATTTGCTTTGTATTCATACTTGGCACTCTGTATATGGCAACTGATGGTTGGGAAAGTTGCAATCCATCTCCCAAAGAATGCTTATGTCAAAAAGAATAGCCATTATTATCAGACCCCATAGTAAGTACAATCCTTAAGATCTCAGATTGTGGTACTTAATCTTGCTTGATGGCACTATATTAAAACCCTTGGAATTTTGGGGAGTTGTGTTGCCAAATCATAATTTATGCATTGGCCAATTAATGTAAGTTTGGTGAAATATGAGAAATATGTGGTTCTAGTTTATAAAGATCAAGGTATTTTTTATCATGTGTTATTCAAATGCCTTTCATGCACTCTTATTTGTTACGCCATTAGTAAAATTTCCTAAATCGTGTAGCTGTTTTAAAGATAAAATGCCGAAACCTTGTCACATACACCTATATGTAAAGAAACACACCTACGTAGATTCCTTCGTGTAATTGTACACGAAAGCGCATATAAATTTGCCATGCTGTTTTTATTGACTTGACTATACCGTATAAGGTCGTATATAAATTAACATTATATAATTTGAAAAAACGCCAAGAGAAAAGGGTTCGTGACTTCTATCTCGATGTCAAGTAAAGCCTGGCACAGCTTTAGAAAAATCAATAAGCAGATTAGAACAAAATTATGTTTTTTTGTACACTTGAAAGTAATTTGTGTTGTATAGATCTTGAATTCGAAGGACTATATAGGTACATTAACAAATTATATACCGCCAATGTGTTAATCAGTTTTTAAGTATAATATTAAATGCATATAAACAATGCAATTTTCACTTCATAGGCATATCACTATATTTTTTTTATGCCAAGTGAGGGTGGCATTCATG
This sequence comes from Phoronis ovalis, assembly GCA_028565635.1. Lineage (NCBI taxonomy): Eukaryota > Metazoa > Phoronida > Phoronidae > Phoronis > Phoronis ovalis. The sequence continues at coordinate 7,955 of JAOXYB010016965.1, read as the reverse complement.
CCAAGACAGATCCAGGATTATTTCAAGGGTCAGTTTTGTTTTTCAAGTATCAGAAAAATGAAAGGCCTTAGCCAGATTTATTATTCAATGCAGCAGTTTAGTAGATACTGTAGTGGATATTAATGTAATGGATCTTAAGTATACCTCTATTATGTGCCAGATTTAGGAAATAGATTCTGTAGATGCATAGAACCATCTTTAAAAATGGCTGCTGTCATATTTTTTGACCTAATTCTCAACTTACATAAATTATTTTCCGATTTTTCTTTTATGTGACTTTTTATTAAGAAACTTTTTGTTGAAATGATATAGGTATACTTAAATGTGTCTGTTGTTGTTAATTGGTACATGTAGCACAGAGGTGCTTTCAAAAATTTAATTCTTAGGTGGTGGTAGCTTATCACTAGTAGAACAGATGGGGTCATAATGGAGGAAGACAAATTTTACCACCAGATGTCTCTCTGTATTACAGTCCTGAAACTACTTGTTTTATGTACACAGAATAAATGCATCGGCTATAAAAAATAATTAAACATGGATTAAACCTTAATCTGAATCATTTCAATCAGATTAACATTAAAGCAGTCATGTGTTTGTATCAGAAGTTCAATAGCCTTCTTTGTTTACATAAATTGTCATAGAGAACAAACCTATTAGTGTATTTCATACATTTGTTGTGTTTCTGTACATTTGTTTATTTTATTGGATATTTGCAGTTTACATAAACAATTGGTTTAACCTTATTATTTAAATGATCAATATGACATAATTTAGCTTGTTTCACTTTCCTGGTTATTCAAATGTATCAAATGTTAGCCTTATCAACATTTTTGTGAACATTGGTGAATCTGTCAATCTCTGAAAACTAGTACCACATAGTACTACCCCTATTGAAGGAAATAAATGTACATGACTGGGAACATATAATACCCTTGAACTGATTCCAAGTTTCCATGTTTACGTGACAGAACACATGTACTTATCAGCTACTATCGCATAGGTGCAAATCCAGGAGATTCTTAAAGGTGTATATTTTGCAATTTTTAAGACATGAGGAATCCTTGGTGGCTAAATTCATGTGACATTTCTAGTTACAGTTTCACATTTTGTCCACTAAGAGATATGGCAAGAAATTGTGAAATATGAGTGTTAGCCTAGCTTTCAACACATTGAAAATTGTTTAAGTTTTTAATTCTTCAAGAAATCTTTTTTATATGTACTGATTATAAAGGATCTAGAAAGAAGTATTTGTTATTTCATTTTTTTTTTGTAGCAGAATAAATAAGATTTTGTGCATAAGATATGTTATTTTATTTTGTATGAATATAATGGTCCCATAGTCCACATGTCCTCCAGTGATAAACCTAGGAAACTACAATTCAAGAAGGGTCTATTAATTTCAAGTTACTATTATTCTGAATCTATCTGTGTACAATTTGTTTACTGTAAAATGTGTTAAATTGTAGTTATTATTTTTGTTATCTTTATAGACATTTGATTCTAAACTTTAAGTATTTTTGAAATGTTTGGTACAAATGTAAAATCACACCAAAATATTTTTGGATAATCTGATTTCTACAAATAATTTTTCATTATAATAATGGAATAACTAATTATTGTTTTATGTTAAATTCAAATCTACGATTTTTGACTGAACTGTAATGTAATTCTACAGTATATTTAAGAATCACTGACTTGTAATATGATAAAAATCATTGCTCTAAAATATGTACATTCTCCTTTTCCAGATTTCATAATTATCCAACAAATTTCAAAAACCCTCTATTTTTAGATTTTCAAAATTTATCAGATTCAAATATTCAGTCATTCTATAGAATTGACAAACTTCTTCAAGAAATATGGCAGTGCATTTGAAGTGTGTTTTTTACCAAAGTAAAACGGATGTTAATACTTCACATTTTCAGCAAAAAAAAAATCCTTTTAATTTTACAAAGTTTATTCAGTTATCAGATTGGAAAAAAAAATTGATTTTTATCATGCTAATTTTAGAATTATCATCAAGTATCCCAAGGAGCAATAAATTTTATTAAAACAAAATTTAAGGTGGATAGACCCCTTCGGGACCAATTGTTTGCACTATATACTTCAAATAGAATTTTGGGCAGTTTAATGACCAAATAAACTAATAAAAGTATACATTTTTAGAAATAAAGTATTAACTTAAGGATTAGGAAAATTTATATTACTTATATAATTATCTGTCACATGATTATGCAATCAGTGAGGAGATCATTTCAGTGGGTAAAAATTCATGTTTTTCAAAATGTAAACTTCAAAAATATGTACAGTAAGTCCAACACACCTGTAGATACTAAATTGAAACTTAGCCAACATTAACTTCAAATAGAGATATTCTCCAAAAATGTGTCTCAAATTTTTTAATTTTGTGTCACTCAAAAGAAATATTTACAGGTTATTAGAATTCCTGGTTGGAAATTAATTTTAGCTTCTATGAAGTTTATATTTTTGAAAACATGAATTTTTACCCAAAATGGCCCCTTACTGATTACATAATCATGTGATAGATAAGTCAGTAAAGTGATTTTCCATAGTCCTCAAGTTAATATCTTCTGAAAATGTATACTTTTAGAGGTCTATTTAAATCTGACTCAAAGTGTGAATAAATTGTCCCGAACAGGTCTTGCTATGTTAAAAAATATTATTGTTATATTTATATTTATATTATTGTTATATTTATAAGTTGGATTGGCTCTTTTGTTTCACAGTTAATTAACATTACAATTAAAGAGCTTGTTAATACTTTGGAATAACTTTTAATAGGCTTGTGTCTATTTACACTTTTATATTTAAATAAAAATAGAACATCCCTCCAATGTACTTTTTTAAAAGCACTTCTATCAGTCTGCCTATTTCATAAAAAAGCATTGTGTGTTAAAAAAGTTTACAATATCATAAAATTGACATTTTCTATTTTTGAAGTGATTAATTATATACATACAATGTATACACTAATTGTGAGAGGGTTTTTGAGTTTGTTCTTTGCATATATAGCAAAGCGGTAATTTCAGATAGACAAATAGTTTTAAATACAAAACAAAAATTTGTAATATATGACTAAACACTTATTCATTTTTTTCCAAAACAAAAAGTTTGTTCCATGCAAAAAAAACTGAAACAAAAAAGTTAATGTTAAGAAAATTTAATTGTAAAATTACCTCTGTATTTTTTAAATTGCAATGTTATCATTTTGGTTTATAATTTTAATCATCGGATATTGAAGAAACCTGGGGTGGCTTTCTTAAAATGTATTGTATGTCTAAATGAACACATGGCAATCTTAAAGTTAAGCCTGGTCCCCACCCTCCAACAAAAAGCAAAACACATGACAGTTATGCATTGTTACAATGAACTCCTTAGTTTTAG
>JAOXYB010016964.1:0-56511 GCA_028565635.1 Phoronis ovalis | reverse complement strand
TATATATATATGCATGGCATGAAACACATGTCATGGTTGCTTCTTTTACCCATATTGCATCACATGATGATAGCAAGACAGACCGAAGTAGCATCTTTTCTGTATTTTTTTTTAAGATGCATGTAAGAGGATATGTCACGGTAATAGTCAGTTTACGTACTAATAGAAGCTTTGCAAGTGATTGCCTATTGACAGAATTAGTGACTATAACTGGCGTAATGCCACATTACAAATGGCCTTCTTACACGGCTCTAAAATTCAAAGTATTTGTAATAATGAGCAAAATAATTTAAAAAGCTCTATTAATTGTTACAACAATGTCCTTATTGACAACAAATCCTACATTGATAATTAGAAACTGTACTTTCACTTTCCAAGCCGAAGCCTCATGGCATCAGTCATGTCCAATATCAGTTGCTGAAATGGAAGCAAATTTTAAATCATAAAAGTTTCACAAAGTATCAACATGTTTTAACATCCTAAAGTAGTGAGCTATTGCAATTGATAAGTAACACTGTTGTCAGGTTGTGCATTATTCTATTTCCTTATGACGTTCCATAAAGTTCAAAAACAATAATCATGCAGATAGCTATAAACTGAAAATTACAGACCTACACTTTGAATTACATACATGTCTAAATAAATTTGAATTACAATAAAACTTGTATGAGATCGCAAACCAAAAGTAGTGTTCCATAGGACAAAAAACTCATAATTCATGCAAACTGTTTAATTAGTGAATTTCACCTGGCTAAAGCAAAAAATGTAGGAAAACAACAGGTTTTGAATTTCTAAATAGACTGAAGCAAATATTAAAAGTACAATGATAAAGTAATAAACAAATAGCTAATAAACATGCTGGACTGCAGTTATCATGAGGTGAACATGGTTTCATTTTAATCAGAACTCACCTCTGCAGTTTTTCGGTCATGGGTAGGAATAAGCTTTCCACCTGTGTTACTTTTAAACAATGATCCAAAGCCCTTCTTCTGTTTTTCCTGTAATGACAGTGAGGATTGTTTAACCTATTAGATGTATTCGGCTTTTCATCTGAGCTCAAATTCTTCCTGCAGACAGGGTCCTAAAAGGCTGACATCTCTTATTAGTAAGTACAACTTATACACAACTTATTTAAAACTCAAAATACTTCCCAAATAATTACAAAGTGAAGAATCCCTTTTGAGTAAACAGGATTTTTTTATAAAGCCATACTTTTGGTAACTATTAGTGAGTCAAAGTGTGCTTTTTTACCTGTAAGTATATTTCAATGCCCCTGTCAGTAAGTTTAGGAGGCTCCCTCAATTCTGTCCACTGATATTGCCAGTCGCAGTCCCATGCTCCAAATATTTCGCCCTTTGACACAAACAAGATGCGTCTAAAGAAAAAAATACAACAAGAATCAGTCCTAGAGAAGAGTGTTTTGCTTGGTTTTATTTGTAGGTCTAGATCGAGGCTGCTGTAGTGAATATAATTATAAAAATAAATTAAATGCATTTATTTGATAATCGATAAGACAAACTATTACAATACTGCGCCAGTTGATAACTGTTACCCATGCAGGTTAGAATGAATACTGCAAAATGTTTTCATATTTCATTCATAATTACTCACTGGTCAGTTGCTATTAGAACATGTTTATCCTTCTGAACTATTACGTGTCCAATATATTTATCTGTTTGCACATATCTTCCCTTTTCAGTATCCTATGTAATGAGAAAAGGTAGATAATTAATAAAAATAACATATCCTCTTCTTTGTTCTCACTGCAGCTATATTTAGGTCAAATAAATGTTATAATTTAATATATTTGTATTTTGTGCATGTATTGCTATGATTATTGTAGCACATCGAATCAAATTAAAAATAGAATATTGAGTCGATGATAAGATATTTATATTATACCTTTATTGACTGCATTTATTGAACCGTATATTGCAGTAACTAATTTGAATAAAATTAACTTACATGCAAAATACCATTTCCTGCTGCAGCAGTTAAGATATAAGGTCTAACTATACCATCATCTTTCAAGAATCGTGGTGGACGTAGACGGTGAAGTTCATCAGACATTTCAGTAACTCTGTAATATAGCAAAAATAGTTAACTGCATGCTTTGTAATGATCAGTGAAAGGAAATTTGTTTAGAATAAAAAATATACTTATGACTAATAAGCAGTTAATTCACCAAAACAATATCTGGATAACCTGTCATTAATGCCGGTCTCAAATTGCACAATTATTGTGCACACACAATTAGATACAATTAAGTGAACATCCAAAAATAAATGTAGAATTTTGTTTGTCTGATTGAAATTATGTTAACCTTCACCTTTTGATGCCTGCAAATGAGCTGCTGGCAAAATCAATGACACCACTTGTAGGACGTGTAACAACACCAACTAAGCCTTTACCCAATCCTGAAAAAAACATGATAGAAAAATCATAAGCAAAACGGGTTAAAATAGGATCTTTATCACAGCAAATCAGTAACCAAATGAAAAGGAGTATTTTTGTAAATTAGTAAACAAAATTCTTTATAAACACTGGTACATTTTTTTCTAAAATATAAAAGAACTTTATCAGATGAGTTAATAAATGATGTGACTACTTAGTATTTTTCAAAACATTGAAAGCTAGTATAGGCTAACCTGCAAAATAATGTTAACCGTATTTTGGTCACAGCCTTCCTTTGGTGGAAGAAATTTGAATCTATGAATAGAGTAGCATCTAATACATTATGTAATTATCCTTACCTTTGAAGAATCCTTCTACGCCTTCTTTCTGTGCTCCTTCTACTGGTTTTCTTACTATTCCCGTGACTCCATCAAACACCCCCATCACCAATCCCTTGCCACCTCGTGCTAATCCCTCTTGTAATGTAGCTGGACGTTTATTTAGTCTCTCGCGTCTCTTACGTTGGTAATCATCATCAAAAGTTAAGGTAGCAACACCTTTACCCAGAGTTCCAGTGATACGTGAAACAGCTCCTGCAGCGCCACCAACTACTCCCTGGACTAAAAGACTTCTCATACCCAGTGCAAGACCCTCGGCAAATTCTTCTGGCCCCTGAATAGCACCCTATAAGATTAAGATTCCACATTGACATTACTTATTTACAGTAAGTGGATTGCATTGAAGTAGTTGTGGACTGTGCCATACATACAGAAGATATCAGTCTGCAGAATACAGGTCGCAGAGAAAAACGACTGGTACTTGTACTTGAAAGCTTACAAAACGTCAGAAATACCAAATGAATGCCTTATGCGTGACCTTATACAACAGGAAATAATTAAATCACTGCGTTTAATTACATTTCACAACAGTGTTTAAAGATACTGAATTTCTAAATATATAAATATAATATCAAGATATTGCATATTAATATTACCTGACACATTGGAAACAGATCATGTTTAAAGTTAAATTTAGACCTACCTGATATGGTTCATAGAACAAGTCTTTTGCACCCTCTCCTATACCTCGAATTAAACCAAATGGATTTCCTAATACATCAAGACCAAGTACCAGGGCATACATCTGTTTGATGGCCTAAAATAAAATAATTATATTGTCAGTATCGTAAACTTGTTATCTGTATTGAATGAGAGCTTACAGTACAAAAGTTGAATGCCTTAAGCTATAAACTTTAAGACCATTTGTTCATATTGATGGGAAAATCACTTGTATTCTTATGACATGAAGATACAATCATGTACAGCACATCAGATGATTATCTTTCAAACTGAAGACATGGTCAAAGTTATTTGAAATGAAGTGTCAATAAGTGTCAGTAGGAGATTGCCTCACTCAAATTTACCTGGCTTGCATAGTGCCTTGTAATTTCCCCTTGCAGTTGACCTGGATTGTAAAACTGAAATTGTCTCTCGAAGTAGCCCAACCTACAATAACACAGAATAATTGTTAAGCCAGTAACATTGAATATTTATTTAGCTCTAAAAGCTACAATATCCAAGTTAAACTTAATACCAATTGCTGCGTATGCCATCATAGGCTACCTGCAGTTAACAAAGTCATGATTATTCCTTTAAAATTTCAAGTATGCATAGTACTAAAGAAGATGAAAGTATTCATGAATTCTCAATTGATTTTCTTTTCTCACACAGATGTACATAACACTACTTTTTTTTTACAATGACATCTTTCAATATTGCACCATGATCCCAAAATCATAGGTTGGCTGCATAGCAGTTGGCTATTAATACTACTCTCTCTCCTCTCAATTGTATTATCAAAAGGACTTCTAGTAACATTCCAAATTTTGTAACCATGCAACAGATATATAAAGAGGCATGAAGCTTTAAAGATACTAAGTTTAAGGTTTTATTAAAAATGACATAAACAGCAGGAAATTTCTAACTTATAGTAGATTTTTGGAAGTAGGAAAGACTGTCAATGCGAAAAAAATTCAGTTTCAAAATTAAGGATGTGTTTCTGTAGAGTGACATATACTATACAATCATGTAAGTTACATGTATAGTATATTAATATGTTACTGACAGTAACATATTAATGTTTTATCCTTACTTGAATAAGACATCTTGGACATCGGTGAGCACTACTCCAACACTTTGTAAGAATACATTAACAACAGGAGAGTTGATGAGAGCTTGTTTGCCTCCTTCTCCTTGCATAGAGAAACTTAGGTGAACCTGTTATAAAAAAATACTTATAAAAAATCATTTACAATATTTTATAGACAAATTAAACTGAATAGACATGTTAAATGAAGTTGATCATGTCCTTTGTACCCTTGAAATTATATTTTTTATAACAACTTTACCTGAATCATCCAAAAGCTGTATGGTAATTACAGGTAGTAGCATAATATTAACATCACATTTTATTAATGTTCCAAGTACGAGACACATATCTTTTAACATTTTCAATAACATCTTAGTTTCTTATCATTCATGTCCGGTTGCTTCCTTCAAAAAAATGCTAAACAGGCACATTTTATATTTTGATAGACAAGTACCTTTTCCAGTTTTATAAACTACAAACCATACATGTAGTTATCAGAGTATGGAAATGTGCAAGAACACTGTTTTAAAAGAAAAAAAAATGATTGTGTGCGTTTACCTTTATTGGAGAGACATGAAGGATTTCGTAGAAGTTTTTAGCACCACCATGGACCGATGCTTGACTAGCATCACTTTCTATTAGCATAGTGTTGATATGCTTGCAATCCTCTTCAAATTTCTGAGACTAAATTAGATTGAAAGAAAGAGACTTCTTATTACATTTGAGGACATACTGGTGAAGAAAAACACCATTTCTTAATATCAAAAATGCATATTCATTCGTTTTTGTTTGTTTAAATCATTGTATGCTCAACTAGCATTGAATACTACATCCATTCAGCTAAATCATCTGGTATGCAGTAGTACTCTGAATCTTTGTACCTGTAACTACATCGTGTCGTAATCTAGTAGGGAGAGCTATTACATATTTAGTCTGTGAGGCTGATGCATATTTGTTAATGGTATAGATTGGTTTTTGACAAATTTTGGTATGGAATAGAGCAATGTCTTTTACAGTTTCTGTGCTATAGTAGAATGGGTATGACTTTTGAGACCTGGTGTGTAATATTTTGCAGGTAGCCAATTAAAAAGTGAATGCCACTTAACTTAAAGTTGCAAATAAGGTGAAACATATCAACAGACATAAGTTTACGAAAGCTCATTTCCATTGTCATGCTGTATTTATGATAAACAAAACAAAACAAAATAAGCAACACTATTAGTGTCTCTTTATTTCATAATTTAACTCACCTCATCATCATCCTGTAAGGTGGCTGCAGCAAAGAAGCTAATCATTGCATTCAAGAAACCTTGATCAACTTGAACAGTCATCTCTTGGACCAATACTTTAAAATATTTTATCTGTTTCACAGTGCTGTGTTCATGTTTTCGCAGCATCAAGCTCAATTCTGTGAAAGGCTTAGGTACTGCAAAAAAACACTTCCAGTTAAAATTTCACTTTTTTGGAATAACCGCACAATTAAATATTAAGTACCTATAGAATATTAAATTTTATGGTGCATATTTAATTTTTTTGAAACGTGATAAAGAGCTAAGGGATAGAGATGTCTACATAAAAATTGAGAGCAATGATTAATCATATTGTTGCATTCTAAAAGTCAATAATCTAAAACCTTTTAGCAATTAAGTTAAACACAGACACAAGTTTGACAGAAAACATTTTTCCGCCTTAAAAAATAAAATAGGATGATACTTACCACTTTCTGCTGCCACTGATTTTGGAGGAGGTATTGGAGCCAGAACAGTTTGGAACACACAACTAGGCACTTGATTATCAAGCTGTAAAACAAAATCAATTAAGGGGAAAAAGTCAGTACTAACTACAACTGTAGCACTATGTTTGAACATTCTGAACTAGTTTTCCTCAAGAACATGAAATACTGATGTCGATATTTTTTTCTTTACATGCATCTCATCAATCAAGATATAGGATATGCCCGTTATTTATATGATAGTTTGATTAAGAAGTGGCCATTCAGTTCCCAGCTTCCACTACAGGTCACCAGTACCTGGGACTTGTAATATAACTAAGTTAGGTACTATTAGTCCCAGCCAGTACTGACGAAGGTATGATAGCACTAAAAACTACAACTGATCAGTAACTCTTAAAATGTTTGTTCCACCTGTCCACTGAGTTGATTAAACTAAACTGATATACACAATATCTTATAACGCTAGCATAAAATTATCTTGAATTCATAACCCATCTGTTTTCCTGTATTAGGCATCAAAAACTGGATTTGACAATCGATCACCTTTTGGTTTTGAACAAAGTTCAGAAGCTTCTGAAGTTACTACTATGATGATGGAAATTAGCATGGCTGAATTTCCGAAGTTATAAATAACTTTGTCGCACTCTAAAATATAATTAGACATACAGAAGTTAAACTTAAGTTATATAATTACCTGTATTCTGTTAATTTTAGCATGAAGTTGTTCCTGGTGTGGAGATGTTTTGTACTGAAGCCAAATTCCTTCTTGGAAGCTACGGCGGATAATTCTTTTTTTAGGTTTGTACATCATCATTTCTTGAACATCAACCTAGTATATTTTAACACCAATGATTAATTTTTACCACTAAATAACTTAATTCCAGTTGATGATATAATATTAAATTTAGTGTCCTTAAAACTTTTGTCATAGATGATGTACTTATTTCGAGTACATTTATTTACCAGGTCTTATGCATTTTTACTGCAGGGCATTATAAATGCTTACAGCCTGGTAAGCTTAATATGTAAATTCACTGACTAACATGTGACTGTGAATTGTCCAATGAGAATACAGTATTAAAGTGAGGTATGTACTAAATTTAAATAATCTAACATTAATCTGGGGTAAGACAGTACTTCATTTATATTATATAATTATTAAGATGAACAGCAGCCCAAATAATAAATAATTTCCCTGACTCAATTTCGTTAAAATTAAAGAAGTGCCATAGAAAAGGGTCTGTAACTGTGAGGCTATGATGGAGTTTTGCATCAACTTTTTGTTCTATCTGGAACCAAATTAATTATCATATGCCATTAGGAGAAAAAGGACTTAATAACGCTTACAAACACCAAACAGGTTACCTCCATTTTGTCCCCATCTAGGATAACTTTAGGATGCCCTTTCTTGCCTGCACTTAGTTCATTCATATATTTCTCGTAGGCTTGCTCAATAGCTTCGCTGTGCTTTACTTTTAGAGCCTTAAACCGCTTTTTCTTCTCTTCCCATATTACACCAGAACTACATGTACATTATCAAATATGACAAAATCAAAACTTTAAATACATTTCAAACTTTAATTTAAATATTAACAATTTATATCGCAGGTTGCTGACATACAGGACCACTGTGACATCCATATTTTATCTGGAGACTGACAAAAACAGATATCGATAACAGAACGCAACCTAGGATTCTTGTGAGAACATTGACATTCTGTGATCGGTTGATGCACAGGTGTTCCTTTCATGGGCTTGTAATGCTGCAGCTTTCTAATTTCAATTGGTGGATCTATGATGTCATAGCATTATTGGCTAATGAGTGACAAATTAATCTAGTGACACCTCTTTTGGAAATGAGAAAGCAAGACTCATATATTCCACTGACTTAAAGGTGTATGCCTCCTTCAAAATATCAAGGGTTGCCAATTTAGATATTTCTACTTAAACCCGTCTTTGCAGGGAAAATAATAATATAAAGTATATTTATTTATACCTTGTAATTCCTAAATAAGCAATTTCAGTCTTATTGTAGTTATCAACCAGGGACACACCCAGTCCTTGAAGTGACACAATGATCTCTTGTTCAATTCTTTCCAGCTCACCAGCCTGTTATAAAACACATCAGTCACATAAAAACACAGAATCTGATGCTGATGTAATTTTGGCTATTTAAGTCTACACTCATTAAAAATGACTTGCATCACAATCAGGTATTAATACATGCAATGTATGGAGACAGTTTATTAGTTAAATAAATATGAATCACAACATTTATCGAAAGTGGTCACCCAATAAAGTTTATTATAACAGTTCCTGCCATCTGTGCAATGTGTACATCTTGATATAATTTAAATCTATTTCATATATCAAATGATTCTGCCACGTAAAATATTAATTACCTCTTGTGCCAAGGTAGCAAGGTAAATATCTTGCGTAAACAATAATACTCTCTGCATACCGTCAAGGAAGGACACCCAGTACAGCTTGCTGTCAGAGTCAGCAAAAAACTCATCCATTCCATCCTATATGAAAAGTATCAAAATTATATTATGGTTAAAATCAAATTTAAAAAAAGCACAAAGGTCCATAATCAATATCATGTAATATTAAAATTATGCCATCCAAGAATTATATACTAGCAACAATCATGAACTTTAAAAAATGTTGTTCCAATCCAAATTTATACCTTCAACAGATCATTACATCCTTTCCTGTACTCTCCACAGGACCATGTGAGTTCTCGTTTACCCAGAGCATTATCCCAGGCGTATAGAATGGTTTCCCCTGGTTCCAATTGAAGCTCAGATTTCAAGTCTCTGAAATGCACCATCATGATGTAACAGTAATGTCAGTGCCTTAGAGTAATTTTAGTGCATCTGTAAGGTTACATAGTAACCTGATTTTGTTTACCAAGTTTACTTCTAAGCCATTATACTCTTCTCTCTGAGTTGTTGTGTCACCATACAGCCATGAAAAACCTTTTAGCTGCTAAAAGTCACTCATATTATTTAACACTTACTAAAGTGAGGCAGATTTCTTAAACGTTACTGAATGCATATTATGTACCTGCTAGACACAAAATCTAAATTTAATTACTAGTAAGTTGAACCATAATAATTATATTGAAAGAACATTTCAAAATAAATAGATTTAGGGCATAATTGTCAAATCTGAAGAATTGCAAGAACTCAGAATTTCACAGAACAACATAATGTTATCATGTCAAAAATGCTTAAAAATGCACAATAAACAGAGGGTATCCTGCATCAGAATCATCAGAAATTGATACTCTTATGTTAAAGCGAAGTAAAAAGAAATCAACCGTGAAAAACTGACAATTGTAACCAAACGCAACAGGAACAACAACAAACTGTGCATTCTATTTGAAAGCATTCTTTGTAACAAAGCTGGGTGCATATTGGTGAAGAGCAGATAAAAAAGGCATTATTGCCACCACCAAAAGGAGCATAATATCTATAGTGCAAAACACTAGTTGCAAGTTATTACACACGTTCTACTAGTTTGTTTCAATGCTTCTTCGGTAACCTCTTCCCAATCACTGTCAAAGTCATCATCCAAGTCGAGGGAAGTGCGGCTCCCCATTTTGTCTTCAGCAGCACTGTCTTGAGGGGTTTCGAATCCCAGAGCGTCATGTTCAGTGGTTTTTCTTTTTTTCTTTAAACAAATCTTTTTTCTTCTGAATGCACAGGGAGAAGATGGCAATACAAGGTTTTTGGGAAGCAAGGTATATTAATTAAGCAGCAAAATAGCTTTCAAACCACACTGTAGCTTTTACGCACAAGGTTATTAAACAATAGACTATTTGCATTGATTTGGTCGAGCCACCACACAGGAACCCAAGAACTGGACTGCTGCTCATGTGGCATTCTAGGAATGTTTCATCATGGGGTTGGCAGATAGTCAATCCATTAAGTGCAAGCAAATAGTCTACTGTCCGTTGACAAAACAACAATACGTAACATTTAGTTTAGTATATAGTGTATGGGTACTAAAAGGAAGGGAGTGGGAATAGATAGAAGTTGGTACGCAGAAAAAAAATCAATGCAGCTACAAATTACCACCATGAGATTTGAAACGCATACATTCCATAGAGGGATAATTATTAAGAAAAATTCAAGTACATGCTAGTATTTTGGGGTCAAGAATATTGTTTGTACTATCATGAGCTTCATAAAAATAAAAAGGAAAACAAAATTCATAAAATTTGAAATCTGAAAACTTGTCTGTTTCAGAAAATAGATAGTAGGAATATCAAAATATACCATGATTTTCTTGATTAAAATTTGTAACTTTTCTTAATGTTGGAAATATTATAAATTACAAACATTGGATACCGCGACCACAAGAAAACAATACAACAAATGGATGCATTAATTTCAAGTTATGATTTGTATATATTGTACCTTCCACATTTGAACTTACTTCTGAGAGTAGCATATTGTCTGTTCTGTATGGTTCACTAATCTGACGGCAGCCATGCCAGTTTTGTATTCTGACAAGGCAACAACAACCGCTGCTTCGTTTATCGTGCATTCGATGTTGATACCACCAATCTACAAGACATAGACAAATCAAATAATGACACAAAAAAATCTAGAGTGAGGTTATTCCAAATTTAAAGTACCATTCACAAAAATACATCCATTGTTAAGAACATTGTTGAGATCTGCTGATCGCGACAACATAATTTCATTTTAATACATTTTAGCTGCTTTGACTTGTGGCTAAATCTTGAGAGTTTCCTAGCTTAGTATGACTACGAAACTAAGTACCAACAGTGCATTTCTTGGCATTTTTATCAGACAGTATCCTTTGTACATCGTCCATGACAACTTCTGTTATTTAAATTGTGTAAATGGCATTTTTTATTAAATTTGATAGACTGAAGTCTTTAGTATAAACTTTAAACTAAAAATAGACAAAAGACATGAGATAATATTTCTGATTTGTTACTGGATACAGTTTTTCGGTCGAGGATCATTTTCATAAAAAAGTTGCCTTCTGTTGAAATGGGGAGAAAATTTTACTTTGTCCTTAACACAAAGTATTGATTATTATAAATTCTTTTAGCAAATAATTCCTGAAGCTAAAGCCAAAATATTATGTGGAGTAATTTTTGCATGGTAATGAATCTATAGAAGGTTAGAAGAAATATCAAGACATATACAACTTACATCATTTTCCAGTTTCATAAGTGTGGTATGAGGTTTACTGATTAAGAACGGCGATGTCTCAAGCTTACTGCCAGTCACACAGGCCTTCATCTGCATGTCTTTTCCTTGTTTAGTAGGCCAGAATGACACACACTAAAATAAAACAAAAATACAACTTCGCATCAAATTTCTTTGCAAGCAAGACAACAATTTTTATGTGAACAAGATAATACTGTTGAGGGACAGAGGAAGTTTATCATGCATAATATTCAAGATGCGAAGTCAGTTATCCTAATGGGCAGAAATCTGATCTACAAGTCCTCCTAATTGATTTACTTTGCAGTCCCAAGCTCAAAATTTTGTTTGCCTCTGTTAACAGTTTAGTAGTTCAATCAAAAAGTCATTTATTAGGTCACTCTGAGGGTTCCTACAGTTCTACAGAATATGGATACTGTGCAGTATGACAGACAATAGCTGAAATGAAATCTGACATGTGTTCATTAATCTGCACCATGATTTTTTTCAATGTTTTAAATGTAACAATTTATATATACTAAATAGCATTTGTATGACTGTTATGCCACAAAGATACAGCCTTATTTGGTTAAAAATATCAGAAACTATCAAACCTCCCCAGCTGGAACATCTGTCCAATCTGTTCCGTCTATAGCTTCACGGCAAGATAAAGCAATCTACAAAATATGGCTGATTTTAACATTTTGATGTCAAACTAGTATCAGAAACCTGATTGATGATTAGATAGAGAGGCATTTAGTTGACTGCAATTTTAATGTATTAAACCATTCTGATCACCATCTTTACCTGTTTTGACATTTCAGTACTAAATCATTAAAATCATAAGTTGATTTTAGTTTTTTTTTGGAAAGAATATAAATATTTTGAAGTTAAACTAACATGCATAAAATTATGCAAAGTATTGTAAAATAATACACATCACATAATTTTAGGCTTATTGAAGAAACTTACCTTTGATTGATTTATTATCATGTAATATGGAGTAAACACCACAATTTTGGTAAAACCTGACTTGGCGAGGGTAATGGTCACACCAATCTAGAAAATAATAACAATGGCTTCATTTTTAGTTAACTTTGATAATACAGATGTTTGTTTTATAGTAGTATATGACTGTGCAAATATTAGAAAAAACACATGGAAGTATATGACAAGGAGCCAGAGTGCTACTTTCTGGAATTAGTAGTTATATTCTAAAAAATCCTCGATAAATGTAAGAACAAAGATATTAAAATTAATACATGAATTACAATTAATGAAACATTAAAAGGAATTATTTCTTACAAATTGAAATTATGTCAACTCCTAAATCTTATATAATTTTTCCAGCACCTCAACTGACAAACTGAACTTATAAGTGAGCACAACTTGTACATCATTCAGCATTTGTAGTAAGCAAAAATGTGATTTTTCATAACCCTTCCATCCAACTGCTGATCATTCCTGATATCAAAATTATGATATTCTTATTTCAGAGACCAAAATCATAAAACAGGATTAAAAATTAAGCAACAGCAGCAATCTTTTTGTTTTAAATAAATTAAAGTATACCTCGTATGTGGCATTTCCATTCTTACAAGTAACTTTTCCAGAGCTGCCAACAGTATCCAGGGAGAATTTGTCTGACCAGTCTGAACCAGCTACTTTCAGAGATGCCTGCAAATGTATACAAATGTTAAACAAATCTTTCTTGATTCTTTCCTGTATTACTAAACATGTACAGTATGCTTACAAGTATTTAAAATGAGTGCCACAGTGTAATTGTACATAGTCAGGTATTTCTAAACAAATACTTTTTAGATGTAATAAAATTTATTAACCTTTTTCTTTCCAAAGAATGACTTTGGCTTGAAGGAGAACATGACAGCCTCTTTCAAGTTGGCAGGATGTTTGAATACACTATCACTGTCAGAGCCCTGCAAAACAGCAAAATGTAATGGTCACAAGACTTTCTTAGCAAAGCAAGTCTGCCTCTGAAGACAATTAAAGAGGAGTGCCACATACATATATATGGTATTGTTGAATTAATATAAACTATTAATAGACTAGTCTAATTTCTCATACACATATAAAGCATGAAAAGAAATTAAAATGAAACTAGACATTTTTTTTGAAATAAAAATATTTAATTACATAAAAGTGTATGTCTTATGGTAACAGCAAACCCATTTGCAAATATGCTTGATATGAGATCTTTTTCCAAAAAATGACCAAAGTATCAAATAAGGGTATACATGGAAACATAAATGCTACATACTGCATCACCACATACATTATGCTAAGTATAAACTACTGCTTGATTATAGACAGGACATGAAAATGTGGCAAATTATGATCAACATGATCTGAACCTTTCTTCTGATTTGCAACTTTATTTAGGTATAGCTGTTAGTGAGCTGAAGCATTTGAAAAGATTGTGAAGTCTTTGTGCACACGTTACCATGACATTACCTGAATACCTTTTTGCTAAAACTTGACACAGACTTACTAGTATAACATGAATCATTGCGTAATAACATTAGAACCACAACAGATTTTTTGCTTGACTGTACTAGGTGGCACCAGTGAACACAAACTTAATTAATCCCACAATTTTGTGCTTAGTCAATCATTATGTGTTCGGTAACGCCACCTTATACACTCAAATCATCTTATTACTTGTGGTACGAGTTTCAAGATGAAAATGTGAAAGTATTATATTATTATAAAAATAAAACATAAAAACCTCTATAATTCACAGAGCCGTGAAGTTTTGTATCCTGACGATTTCATGCAAACTTATGATTTAAGAAAATTAGAAATCACATCAGTAGCATATAATAAACAGACAGATATCAAACCTTATTTGTTTTACTGTTTCCATTTGAAACACCAGAACCCTGGTATAAATTAAGGAAGAATAGAAATACATCTAATTATAATGATATCCAAGACATTTGGGTTTATTAATATGTGGACATTGTAGCCTTATGTAATTAAGCTATTTTTTCATTAATTTCTAAAAGAAATTAGAGAATTGTCTCATGAGCAATGTGAAGTAAACAATATCAGGTAAAATACTGTTGATCTGTCAAAATAGTTAACACAGATATGAAAGTATGGTGTTGGAGCAGTGGTTAAATCGTGAAAGGAAACTTTTGGAAGAAAACACCCCGCATTTTTTTGCATCTTCAGACAGGCACATTTTCGAACCGAATACAGACAGATTCAAACGGATTAACTAAGTATGATTTAAATATATTAAGTGTGTAAATATATATTTTTTACATAGTTTTAGAAAAAAATCATGTACGGAATGAAACGGTTTTAAACCAAAGAGAGCGACTTGACACATATGATTAAAGTTCTGACATCACAGCACAAGCTGGTCTTGAACTATTGGTAAATAATGTCATACCTTGTAGTCTAATTCCATGCCAGTTTTATTTATCATCCAATAAGGACTAAATAATGTCAGGTCTACACTGCCTTGCTTGTTCACAATATGAACTGCCAAATCCTGAAAGAGATAAAATCAACATTCAAAAGCAGGTATTTCCATTGTTAGTCCTAATCTATGGGATCAACTCCCCTTAAATCTATGTGCCATTCAATCCACAGAATGCTTTCAAGAAATCTTTTAAGACATTTATTTTCCAAAGCATATAGTTCATGATAATATATGTTTTCTTTTAAGCTTTTTCAGCTGTATGTAATTTTATGTTACATCTTCATATTTTTTTTAATATAGATGTAATAACGCAGTCGAACAGCTTGCTAGATTTTCACTCGTTATAAATTTATTTAGTAATATATATTAAAACAAAACTTTACAGGGATAAAGTACAAATAGTTACAACTTTGATCTTCTATATCAAGTTGCACGCTTTTATGACACATATTTTGCTTTTTTTAAGCACCAAACAGCAAACTGACAAAACTTCCTTACCAGCGTAACCTTATTCGGCCCATCATAAGCTTCTAATGTCCACACACCCAACTCGTTTTCTTGTAACTGTGAATCCAGAGCTTTCCTTACGGTCCAATCTTTACCATGATAATCAGGAATCTAACAATTAACATTACTTGATAAGCATACTGATTAATGCTTTTAATTAATAATAATAACACAAAATACTATTGATGCAAATGATCTTTTTCACTGTTGCACAAATGTCCTGCTTGTGTATGGCTATTCTGTAAGGTTTCAAAGAATTCCATTTGGGTGTGCGTGATGCTTTTAAGTGTTAGAAAATCAGAAATAAATCAGTCATTTCGACACTTCAGTTGCATGAGCAAACAGAATCAAAATGTTTTAATCTGTTATGTCGTTGTAACACATGATAGGTTTATACATATTGTTCCTTGGTAAGTTAAGAAAAACATTAGTAAAATCACTATTATAATAGTCATTTTACTAATGTTTTTCTTAACTTACTAGATTGCTTTGCTATCCTACCTATGGAATAATAAATGGTATTTCATCCACACATACTGAAGAAACGATGGTATAATAGAATATTAATACATTACGAATACATGCAACAGTACTACAAATATGGTAATACTAACGCTGACTAAAAGAGCTGTCCTGTTGATACAAGCATTATACAAGGGTACACTTTCCCCCCCTCTTATGGGAACCTCTTTATCCATTCCTTCCAGTGTATAGGTAACATTATGAGGAAGTTGATTATGGAATACGACCACAGGACGTAGATGCAACATGTAGACTTTGGCTGTCAGCTGACTAGTATTGTCATTGAAGACATCTTGTACTTCAGGAAAGACCTGTAATTTTGTAAAATTACCACTTGTCTAATACATATTAAAGTTACATGTTGTATTATTTTTTTAACTATTGAATTTAAATTATGAGAAAAAATCATAATTATAATACTAAATATTTATCACTTTTTAGTTGAAAGCCTCTACAAAATTACATCAGCATGTTTAGTATACACAGAATATGCAAATATATAATATGGCTTT
This sequence comes from Phoronis ovalis, assembly GCA_028565635.1. Classification (NCBI taxonomy): domain Eukaryota; kingdom Metazoa; phylum Phoronida; family Phoronidae; genus Phoronis; species Phoronis ovalis. The sequence continues at coordinate 40,053 of JAOXYB010016964.1, read as the reverse complement.
TAAACAACTGAGCTTACTAGTATATACAAGGCATACAACTTTGTGTACACATATTATAATATTAGATGTAATAAATACACTCACATCACAATAAAAGTTTATAAACAGAAAAATGCTTTTTTCTATAATAATTATATTTTAGTGTATCACATAGCAACAGTTACTACAATTTATATTTATGTTGCTTACATTAAGATAAAATGGCTGATATCCTGGCAGAGTTGAATCACAATTAAGTACACTTAGTTTTCCAGCAGTCATATCTTTCCATACAACACAACCATGAGACACTTTGTAACTGAAATAGCAAGAACAATAAGTAAAACATTAAAATATGGCTATTGCTTAAAATCTCCACAATTACAGCAATAATCTTGCAGGCCACATGAGACAAAATTATAGCAACTTACAGCAAAATCTATATTTCTGTTCATACAGTCACAGTCTCTTGATACAAAAGGGTGTATCTTTATTTTAACCTATGTTTTAGTAAATAAATTAAATGAAGAGGTAGACATATAAAAGTACATACATTACTTTGAAAAAGTTAGTACTCAAATCCTGAGGTTATTAATTAATTTGAATTCTGCCGTATGATCTGATACAAGCCATTTTTGGGAAAAAATGCGTTTTACGAATTTTAACTTTTAAAAAAGTATGTTAGTCAAAAATCTTTACACCTACAAAGCTGAAACTTTACAAAACTATCCTTCATATATAGGTGTACAAAAGGTTAGTACTCAATTTCATTAAATTTTTGGTTTTTTCAAAAGATATGAATTTCTTAAATTTAAGAGTTTTATCAAAATCTTTAAACTTTGACAACTAATAACTTTGAACAAAGTAAAATTTTAAAAATTTGAGACAGTTTGGTAAATCTATATATAAAGATAATTTTTGCCAAGGTTCAGCTAGTAGATGCAAGTATTTTTGACTTAAAAATTACTCCTCGAAAAACATTTTTTCCCAAAATGGATGCTTAAATAACAGATCATGAGAATTATTTTCAACTTTTTTCCCTTGGATTCATTAAAATTAGAGTATAACCTTTACAAAAATATATACTTTTACATGTCTATCTCTTCATATTGATTATAAAAATTAATAAATAAAGTTATAGTCGAATAACATTGTTTTTATGTTTACTAACTTAAGTCCTAAAAATAAATAAAAACCACCTTAAAGAGGAATATTTTATTTAAACTAAAAATAAGTTCTGAATTTGATCTACTAATAAAATCTAGTTTAATATTCATTACTCTTTTTAGTTCACAATATCAACTAATTCAGACCTGATCACTTCACACCACTATACACACACACACAAAATGATAAAAGCATAGATGAACTTACTTGTCCCATGTTGGTTTGAAGAAAAGGTGTTTCTCGTTAGCATAAGAAATACCGAGTGGTACACTAAAGACACTGTCAGGTTGCACCTCTCCACATTTCTGAAGTCCTGACTCTACTCTGTGCCATATCTCCATGGGAACAATGAAGTGGTTATGTATCTGTAGGAAATGGCACAATGTAACTAATATGGGAAGTATGTAACTAGATGTTTATACTATTGTGTTTTATAATCATATCAAACTTTTACTTCCACATAAAATACACATTGCAACAAATAAAAAGTAAAATTATATTAATTTTGTAAATAAAAATACAAATTAAAACTTAAATTAACTTGTAAATGTATGTAGAACTATCGAAAACAATCCAACTCCAAACAGTTACATTTAGATATTTAATAAGAATTCAAAACGACTCTAATACAACTGATATTACAGAATGATTTATTCCTATCAAAATTACACAAGTTGCACTAATTATACAACAACACAACAGTTTGATTAATAAAATTTAAGGTAGCTAGTACAGATTGGGAAAAGTATTTCCCACTTAGTACTTTGAGTTGAATTTTAGGCAATTAAATGAAAAGACTTAATAAGTTACTTAATAAGTTACAGCATATATTTCAGGAAAGAAGAAAATTAACTTAAATATCTGTCTCACGATTATGTAATACATAAAAAAGCCATTTGCGTAAAGATATTTTTCAAAGCACCAACTTCCAACTACATCTGGATTGTCTTACAGTTTTTGTCTTCATTTCTGAAAACGTGAGTTTCTACCCAAAATGACCAGTTTACTGATTATGTACTGATGTCACAAATAGGAAAAATGTGATCTTTCAAAAACTTCTAGTTACTAATAATACCTTTCCAAAAATGTATACCTTTACAATGTTCATGTTTTCATGTAACTGTAAAAATTTGACAGCAAGTTTATAGTTCCAATACACTGTACTGAACGGTACTTGCTGTCCAATATATAGCTCAGTTTGTAATGTTTTCAAACAAGTGGTAATGAAACAACACATATTTAGTTTCAACCTGTTTTGTGTGGATTTGTACCTGCACTGGTGACCTGAATGTAATGGCTTTGCATCCATATAGAGCATCCGTTTGTACAATGAGTTTCCATGAATCACCCGGATAACTACGAGCACCAATGTCAAACGATCGTTTCTCAGCTTTATGAATCGTGATCTGTCGGGTAACATTTAGCTCTTCTACCTAGAATCAAACAAAGACAAATCTGTAGTGAATTGCAAAGTATAGAACTAATATGTAATCTTACAAAGCTACTATTATTGGATGCAAACAGTTTTTTCTTTGATAGAAAATGGTCATGTCACATATACAATGAATTTTTACCACTAGCAAAATTGTCTTGGCTTCTTCTCCTTTCTGAGTCTCTCTGATGATAGATGCCTGTTTCTTCAAAGTTTTCTTTTTAGTCTTAGATTCTTTTTTGAAAAAAAGTGGCAACTGAGATCCAACCTTAAGAGAGTAAAACCCATCCACAGTTCCAGCGGGTGTCTGAAATTATTATTATATAAAAAATCATTCAAACACAATTGTACCTATAGATAGGTAACAACAGAGATAACATTTTTTCATAACAAACTTCATTGTTTTACAACAACAATTAATAATCAGCAAAAAAATAACATTTAATTAGGATCGATTTTAATTGGCCATCATTCAAGAAGATCAATATTTCAGAGATATCTGATTCCAACTAATAAACTTATTTAGAATACCCATCATTTATGACCGTTCATACAAGGAATCCTCAAATTAGATCACAATTTTATTTACCTCGAACGTTTCTGGTAGCTGAACTTTGAAAGAGATTCCACTTTCATTCCTCATGACATAGGGAGATTTGATTTCTCCAGGTTTGCTGGTTGGTACAACAAGATGGTATGCATCACCGAAAGACTATAAACAAAAACAGCGATAGATAGCAAATGTTATACTTAAAGAAATGATTACCTTTCAGTAGTTTTCATGGTTTACAATCATAATGGAACCAACACGTTTTAAGTTAGTCACCAGAGTACTCTAATCTTACATATTGTCTATCACAGATGATTTATCCCTACCTTAGCATAGTTACCTCAAAATCTGTATTATTTAACATGCAAATTCTTTAAACAAAATCATAATGATAAAATGTTACAGCTGGTGAAAGGTGTGAGCAGGATTAGTTTCTCGAGTAGTGCGACAGAGCTCGTGTTAGAAGATGAACAAACATAAAACATGGAAGTAAATTAAATATCGCCACAGACTTGGTGAAAAAAGAAATGTCACGACAAATATAAGAAATAAAGTCTGACACTCATTCTACTTAAAATGTACATTTTGAGTTATGGGAAATCTCTATGCAAACCAAAAGATTTGGTGTTACCCGTTGTGCAGACAACAAAAACTAGACACCTGGCATTAGGCAACCAATCACAGCCATCATCTCTACTGTATAGGCTGAATACAGTCTGGCAAGCATTTTAATTAGCATGTTTTTCTTGCTTATGAGCAGCCATGGGGGCATTTCTATTTGAAAGTGGTTATAATTTCGCACAAAGTGAAAATGGAGTTTTCTTTTCACTGAAAAACTGATGATAATATTATTTCCAAACAAATTCTTTGTATTTCCTGGCAATTCACCCTGGCATTCTTTAGTCAAGGAGAACAAAAAGTTTTATTGGTTGACCCTGTACAAAAGCTCGAGAGTAGACAGGATTATCTTTATTTGAGACTGAAAATAATTATCTGTGAAGAGATAATCTATTTAGTAGTAGAAAACAAAATGTTACTATTGAGGTGGATGGGAAAATGCAATGTATCCTTATGCCATATGTGACTAGTTTGTGTAGAAAAATGTAGCTTCAAGCACAAAAAAATTCCTAGGGAGCCTGAACATATTCTGAATCGCTCTCCATCTGGTAAATCATATCATTAATTATTATCCCCCGTCCTTTGTAATCAAACTTACCTCGCTTGTTACTCAAATTATAAAGAGTCCTATCCCCATAATTATAATATAATATATTCAGGTTCGCCTGGTAAGAATTTTTCTGTGTAACAGCTAAACTCAAAAGCTAAGAAATTACACACTCAGCTATTAATTATCTAAGAGATAACTCATCAAACTTAATTAAATACAATAAACTGTTTATCCCTAAATCTAATGGTTCCACAAAACACAATTCACCTTCATCATGATATTGTCATGGTATAGCTGTACAAAACATACAAATATTTGATGTCTTACACAGAGCACAGAAGAAACAACAGAAATCCAAATATCATCAGACAAAGAGGTAGTTAACAGTCATACATGTAAACATAGCTGCCAAGTCTCCCATTGCGAAACTGAGACTCCCGCTTTGTAGATTGTTTCTGCCATTGCTTTCAATAGAAAATTGTATGAAAATCTCCCCCTAAAAAAATCGTGCCCACTTGACAGGTATCTTGCCGTATAAGTATTCATCTACATGTAGCAGAGAGGAAAGATTTGATCATGTTTATTACAAAAGAAATCAGTCTGGCTTTATTGTGTCTTACTGAATCTGTTCAGCAATTCGAAGAGGTAATGGTACCAAAATATTGTTCAGACTTTTTTTAACAAATCACACTTTTTTCTAACTTATTCAGCAAGTTTTGTTGTGAAAGGTCAACTCCTATTATAAAGTCAATAAGGTTTATGGTATATTATCCTTTGAGGTTTTATACCCATCTTATTTATTATTAGTTTTCTTTTTACATACTGAAAATAGTATAGAATAGAAAACATAAACTGAAAATAATTTATGATAAAGATATTTACCTTTCCGAGATTTGTAAGTACTTCCAGACATGATTTTGTCAATGTCATTTCCAGAATATCCATACTGGACAACTTGATGGTCATCTTGGCTGGCGGAATGTAAACATTCTCAGTCTCAGGGCTGTCTGGTTCCAGGAAGTCATCTACGGCAATGTCTTCATTCTGCATAACCTGGGGAGAAAGTGGATGGTGAAAAAGCTTTAAGAAGTGCCCGTACACTAATAGAGAATTGTAATATATAACAAACAGTATAATGGAGCATTTCATTACACTGTTGAAATTTTGTAGCAATCATCATATACTAATTGGGGAAAATGTGGCAAAACATATAATGTAATGCAGTGATTATCTTTAAAGAGGGTAACACAAAAAACAGTAGATGGAAATAAATATCTACATCCGCCGTTCCATTTTTATGTGTAGTTGTACAAGAGGTGCAGGGAACTGTTTTAATCCTATACTACCATCCACATTCATTACAGACTGTAACATAAGATTCATGACCGTACTTCCTTTTTAGATATGCCTTACATCACAAATAATACAATTTTTTTTCTAAGTTTTACATAACATGTGAGATATTCAATGCCATGTTTTTCACTGAATATAAATTTATATCAAGTACAGTTCCATGCCTACCTCCAATGTTAACTCCCATGGTCTGTGTTTGGTGTTATTTTCAACAGGCTCCAACAGTGGTTCCCATACGTTAAGCTTTTCATTGTAATAAGCAACTTCAACTGTTGTGAATGCACTGACATACAGCTGAAATCAGAGATGTACATATGTTTGAAATTAAATATTTGTTTGGTGTTTTTTTTTTATAGTATATAATTTAAAGGCACTTTAATTTAATTCGGAATCCTTAATGATTTCCTGAATGTAACATCATATTAATAAACCAAAAACAAAATGCAATGTAATTTGTATTTTGTATGAGAAGAAAATTATATATCAACACAAACTGTATTTTAATACTAAAAATTTTACCAAAGTGCTCCAATCTTTTACTTCTCCTCTGAGACCAGCTTCCAAAATGAGGAAAGGTACAGTACGACTTCCTAAGCCTCCTTCAACGGTTACAATTATACTAGGTACAGAAATCATGATCTACAAAAAAGCACCAAAATTGTTTTTTAGGAAATAAGACTTATTATGCAGCCACACATAGCCATTCAAGTTAAGAGTTTGGAGATATTGTACTTCCTATTAAACACTGACAGCTACTTACTTTTGATAATGGTCCATCAAAACACATCACCTTCATGTTGTCCTGGCCTCTTTACTAAAGTTCATCAAGTTTCCAAGACGGAATTATTAATTTGAATGCTATCTCATATATGTTTGATGCGCTGCTGATTAATTTGAATGCTATCTCATATATGTTTGATGCGCTGCTGATTAGTTTGAATGCTATCTCATATATGTTTGATGCGCTGCTGATTACTATTGAGATTTTGATTTTATATAAAAAAATATATAAAAATAGATGATAGGGACTGATTTTACTTGGATATAATTTCACACATTACCTGTTCTCCTCTTGGAATGATATCTTTCTCACTGTTGGCATCTGTTAAATCTTCTGAAATTTCCTCAGTATCAACTAAATTCAGAATTATATTCATTTATTATAACTCACGATGATACAACAACCTATCCACACACAGATCTTTGAAGGATAACACAACATTTAGCACATAGAGCATTCACAGCCTTCACACAATAAATGGCAAAGATAAAATCATAGTGAGAATTAAAAATTAGATAATTTGCACTAAAAAATTCCCAATGTGAACATTCGCAATGCTTTTATCACCTACTTACTGGTATCTAAATAACAGAATGATACTTTATGGTAATAACTGTACTGTGTTTGACATTTTGTTTATTATAATTTAATTAGACAGTGGATTTAAAATTGATTTAAAATTGAACAGAGGAAGGTATCAGTTTTCAAAACGGTTTTATGTCCACCTAAAGTACAAAGAGTTATTTTTCAGATTTTTAAGTAGTTTGTTAATACTAATAATCTATTGTATTTGTTAAGTCCACACATTAAATGTTGCCCGAGGCAGTAATGACATTTCACACCATCATCTCAGTGTTTCTAGAGCAACTGACATCAAGTCAGGTAATGCATCATTCATACATTCAAAGCGTCAAAAATTAGTACGTCAAACAAGTGTTGGTGAACTCTGCTAAAAAGCGATGTTATATGCATATAGCCACATGCTTGCTACCAACACGTATTTAGTTGCAATACATGGCTATAGTTATCCTAAAGCTGAGTTATCCCTACTGTTACCACTACGGTAACCCCAAAACTAACCTGGGTTCTGATTGTCATCACTACCTATAGTACCACATAAAAACAAAACATTGAAGCTACAAACCAAAACATACAGAAGAGTTGTGTTGCTGAAAGTTGATTGGATGTTTTGCTTTTAGCTAGTTATCTGTTTAGAAGTATCTCCTCAGTCTATACATTGTATATCCTGATAATCTCAATTTTTAAAAATACATTTATTATAAATATTTCACTCATGTAACCATGCAACATATATTGTGAGGGTTGTTGTACAAATCTGTTTCTTTTTTAAAACATGTTTCTGCAAAATAACTCTTTATAGAAATATAATTATATAATTATAAAAGAACAGAATTTTTTTCAAAACCATTAATCATTTGCAGCTATCCTAAAAATACTAACCCAGCTTCATAAACCATAAATTACAATCCTTGAATTTTTTAACCAGCCACAAATCCGTGGGAATAACTTCTGCTTTAGACTCTTCATCACTCTGCCAAACAAACAAGAAAATATGTTACCCACATTTCTATGAAATCAATTTGTCACCTTATATCAAATTGTTGTTAGTATTAACTAGAATTGCCAAATAGTATGCATGAAACAGAATCATGATGACAAGAGACTTGTTGTAAAGAAACATCCGAAACATCCGGTAATTAAACATAAGAAAAATATCATATATTTGATGGTTTGGTTTATCCAAAAACTTTCTTCAGAAGATAAGAGTTTTACAACTAACTGCTGCATTCTGAATAAAGTTGTGATCATTTCTATTTTTTCCTATAAACTATTTCTTATATTTTACATGTATATTTACAAGTGAACGTAGATCCAACCTAAATGAATTTGCACTGGTTAACGGGTGAAAGCCCTCAATAACTGAGTCGGTTGGTCGGTTTTTATTTTTATTTTTAAAAAAAGTGTTTAACGAGCAAAAGCCCTTAAAAACCGAGTCAGTCGGGCTTTTTTTAGTGATATTTTTACAATAAAATATTAAAAATTAAAAGGCCAAATTTGAAGTGGCCCATTAAACATTTTTTTTTTTTTAAGTGACAACGTCAAAATTTGAAGCGATCACACCCGCTATACAAGTTTTTTTTTTGGTCTCGCCTAACACCTTATTTGATATTGCAAGCAGAACTCCAAAATTACCTCTTGTGGAACAATATTCATGGAGACAGCAGTTATTGTACGAATGGTACTTGGAGATATATTAAGTTTAATATCAGAAACTGTAATATCTATGTGTGGGGCTTTACCATATGCAGTATTCATGTGTAAGGAAATTTCACATGGACACAAGATCTGAAAAAAAATTAGTTAAGATAAATGCGCTATTATAGAATGTTTAATAATGTCGCAATCACAAAAGAAACAAAAACAGCAAACTTTAATATTTTGCTATGGTACCTTGTGATTTTAGAAGTTTCTACATTGAGGTTATCACATGGTAATTGCAAAAAAATCGGTGGTCACTCCTGCATCCAAAAATTGATTGCATAAGATAGAATAATCTTATTTGTGACTGGTTAATTTTTAGTAGTGTATCAAGTCTATACTATAAAATTACAAATTAAATCAATTGTTATTGTTTAACTGAATAGAACTTATATTGTGTCCTGTCTCCAAACTTTCATATTGACCATAATGTACATTAATTTTCTTACATAGTACTTACCTGAGCTTTTGTATCAGCTCTTTTTTCCTTACTATATTTACAAGATATAATCTGAAGATCTTTAATAGCTCCCATCATCGTCTGACAATCTTCACTGATCTGCATCTCAAAAAACACTTCAGTCTGAAAGCAAAGTTATGTCTGATACTTGATTTTGTAAAATCAAACATACAGAACATCAGAAATACATAATTTTATATTTGATAATTAAGCCCTAGTGCATAACAAAAGCAATGGAATATAATTAAAATATTAATTTTTATACATAGAAGAAATAACAGTACTATACATACTTTAATACTAATAGTCATTTTTCATTTGACATCAACACATATTTTTCAATTATTGCTCGTTTTTGCAAAAGTAATTAATGGCCTAGTAGTAACACTACAGATAATGAAGTTCAGCTTGTGAGGACATCAGAACATACCAGAGAACAATGTTACAACCACAAAAAATCTCAGAAAATCTACACTATGTGAATAAGACACTTTTATATGCTGTAGAATTTTATTTCTGGACAATATTCCAATTATAACAAGCAATAATCATGATTAATTCAGCCCAAAAGTTTATTTTAATAACTAAAAATAGCCAAATTCATAGAATTGGCATTGTTCTGCAATGTACACCATAAATTTATAAGTTTCACCATTCAGAGAAAATTGAACAAACCTCTATTGATAGTAGAAAATGCATTTTTTATATAAATAATAATTATTGATTGTTATCTTCTACAGCATAATAAAAACAGTGGATAATTACAATAACTGTTATACATAGAAGGAAAAAAAACAGTCTTGTATATATTTACTAATACTAGTAGTATTTTTTACTTGACAATAACACATATTTTTCATGTTGCCTGTGTTTGCAAAAATAATTAACGGCTTACATGTAGTAGTAACACTACTTAAAGACAATGAAGTTTAGCTCAAGACATGTGGACATCAGAGCATACCGGAGAACAATATTACAACAACCACAAAGTAGAGAAATATACACTATTCTAAAGTGAATAAGACACCTTTATATGTCTGTTATTTCTTGACAGTATTCTAATAACAAACAATAATAATGATTAATTCAGCCCAAAACTTTAACTAGCTTACATCAAGTATCAAAGCATTAGTATTATGGTTCATTGCATCCTCTACCAAATATATCTCTGGTTTTTCTACAGCCAAGACAATTTTTGTACGAGATGATGGTGGTGGCCCTTGTGGTGCAATCACTGAAACAAAAGAGTTACAACTGTAACATTTACCGGACAACTGAGATGCATGATAAATGTTAGTACAAATATAATTATTATCACTAGGAAGCTATACTTTGCTAACTTCTTAAGTTTAATAGGGGTCACCTTTAATATAATGTTACATTTTGAGAAAATTGGTTTATGTGGCATACTGTAGGGCTTGATGTTTCTACAAAATGCAGTGTGTTCATTGCATATTTTTGTTAAAAGTATGACATTATCATAAACAATACTTGAGACTGTATTTATAAACTTACACTTTGTACCATCTGCCTGCGTAATATACTTTACGGGTGTTTCAGGCATTCCTTTTATGAAAAAGTCAGCAAGGGCCATAAGATAGTCCACACATACACAGATATACAGAGTACTGACATTGCAATCAACTGGAAAAAGAAAGATCACTCAAACTATTACAAATTAAACAGTAATTAAGAATACTGTGAGTCTTATAAATTGTGCATTTGATAAATTAAACATTAGTACTGATTTACAAGAATTTAAGAATAACCTTGAAGTAAAACTGTTACAGTAAATAACTCGTCTTTTACACAAAATTTTCAGAATGATAGCTGCATATGTTGTTGACACACCATACATGATATATATGCATATTGATGCCAACCAGGGATGCCAACTCTCAATGAACTCAAACCAGGAGGTCCATAGGTTTTATTATGTACTATTATGTAATTTATATATGCAAGTTGACAATTTTTCAACAAGAAACCTGGAGAGTTGATAGACTATGAACCTCATAATACATTGCAGTGTATAAGTCAAATTATCAGTACTAATAATGAGCACAAACAAGGATTGAAATGAAATATGCTGATGGCATTGATGACTAAAAATAATAAGTGACAAATACTAATGTCATACATAGTTCTGTAATTTCCTACCCAACTTATCTTCTTTAGTGTCCTGTGTAAATTGTACTCTGATCATTTTTTGCTGCTCTTCCTCGGCTTGTTTCAAAGCTGGCTTGCTCTCAGAACGCTCTATCAATCTGCGCAATGGTGATGCACATGTTTACTTATATTAATCACAATAATGTTTTTATGCAGAAAGAACATTTTATAGATCAACTACATTAAAAAACTGACACAAGCAATATTGCACAAAACAGAATATATCATACCATTTCAGACCTGTCATGTGCTGGACACGTGTGGGATATATGCACTCTGTTGTCTTATCTGTCCATAAGTGTTGAAAACATGATTGTTCCTTTATATTACTGAACAGTAAGTACATATTTCTGCATCAATCTCTTAGACACAGTTTTACGAAGCATCGATATACAGGGTGACACAAAATAAAAAAGCCCCATATATTTCTCAAGAAATTTTCATTTGTCATGTTTGACTAAAAACATTATAATTTCTAATTCCTCGTTTTCTACTGTAGTTAAAATGTTTGTTTACGGCTCCAAAATGAGAAATGTTTGTTCAGTTTGACATGTGCTGTTCAAAAACTGTTAAAAACAGTACAACCAAAACTGATTCAAAATATGCCTTTTTTGGAATATTTTTAGACCACTTATCAAGGAATTCATTTATTTATTGTAACACATTTTTTTTTTCATTTGAAAACAAAGACATGGATTAAAAGGTTTATTTCAACTCCAAACTTGCTCTCTTTATATATTTAACTGAATTAGGACTAATTTTGATTTTTTAAGAAGAAGTTTGGACTATTTATGATGCTACATCTATGTTGGCCGCTACCAGTCGTAGGAATTAACATAAAAATCAAAACAGTTCTTTGTTCTTGAGTACATATTAATTGAGTTTATTTTTTAACAGAATAAGTTCACTTGTTTTTATAGACGGTTGAAATAGAAGTGAAGAAGTGACGGCATTCCAAAAGTGTTCTGTTTATTTCGTGTCACCCTGTACATACTATTTCTTGTCATCCTGTGCAAAAAACAAGCCATCGACTAAGCATTCCCTTTAAAGTAAACAATACAGTTCATATGATAAATAATTTAATAGAATAGTGAGCAAGTGATTAAAATATAATGAAAATAACTACTAGCTCATGCAAAATGATTTAGGCAATGCCATGTATATCTATCTATATACACTACAAGCAAGATGAAAGAACTACCTGAAAATATGTCCACTTTTACACAATGAAGGGGAAAATAAGATACTAGTGATTACTACAAACATCAACAGTAAAGTAGGAATGTGAAGGGTTTGCCTGGTTCATGGCTAACACTTATACTCAATATAACTTTGTGTGAAAGTAATCTACAGTTGTATATCTCCTACATGTATATCTAATGTAGCTAATCCACAAGGTGTAACACGCTATAGTAACTATATAAATATGACAGCTCAAATGCAAATTAGTATAACAGCTTTGTCTAGTATATAACATATAACATGGAAACTTCTGGAACTGTATTTCTAGCTTGCAAACATCACATACAAAATGAGATATACTTCTTATTGTTTTTCAAAAATACCTGGTGATGGCGTTCTCCCTGCCTGGTCTGGTGTCATCTAATGTACATGTGAACAAGGTGACATCGATGCACATGGAAGTATCTGTTTTCAGACTGCCCCCTAGTATGATTGACTGGATTTCAAACTTAGCAAGGGAATTGTTGTCATTCCTATTGGAAAATCCAGTTGTCTGAAATAACAATAACAAATTTAGTTTTAAAGTCTGTCGATATAATCATATCATTTACTACATAAACGTAAACATGGAAGTTACAAAAATTTACATAATTATATAAGACAGTTTACTATTGTCAAAGTGCATTTTAAATTAATTGATACATTTTAAAGCCCAAGTCTGTTTTCTATGCAAACTGTAAAATATAAAATTAAAATTACTTGCAAACAATTCAAGTATTTTGGCAAAGTATGCTGTTTCAATCATTTTTATGAAATTCGAGATCCTATTTCTCTTTCAATTATTTTGTTTTAAGGAGGCGGGTACAGTTTGGCCTAACTTATTGGAATTATAAACTTCTTGTCAAATTATGAACACTCAGTTAAATGATATTAATTTTTCTTACAGTGACATCTTATTGTTCTCTACCTAGTACATGTCAAAGTGCAATTTAAAATTTATTTTTATTTTTTTCATGACTAACTTACCAAATTGCTATCACCAACATAAAGAACAGCCTTTAAACTGTCCAATTTGAAATCAAACTTTATTCTTGAGAACACTTCTGAAGGTGTACCCAGGACAGGGCTTGGTAATCCATCTAAAATGTCTAAAATATAATTAAATCAAAATATGCAAATTTTGTGCATAAATTATTACATTGTGTAATGTCATAAAACTTTGGTATACTTTAAAGAATGCTGTGCTCTTACCGATAAAAGACGAATAAATAAAAATCGACTTCAACTAAAAGATGTCACTGCATGTTCACTTTGTTAATACATAACAGTGATATAACTGCTGATGATATTTTAACAAACTTACTAAAAATGTAAACTAAAGTAAGTTGCGAATACAAGACCCTGAAAAATGTCTACCTTTGCTAGGTTGTTTGTCATTGCTAGCTTCAAATTCACCAGATTTTTCGATAGCTTTCTGTTGAGGTTTAGCAGGAGGTATGCCTTCCTGTAGGTTCTCATTTACAAAGTTCATAATCATGGTAAAGTCACCCTGGCTCATCCCAACCTAGTGCAAGAAAAACATATTAAGGAACCTTCTAGCAATAGGGATATAAAAAATTCTATTTTAAAAGTCATAAATTAGAAAGAGAAACTTTACTTCTGCCCCATGTACCATATGAATTGACTACAAAGTTCAGAAACTGAATTGGTAGACATACTTCTGGCAGTATGGAGTTGACATCATCAGGTACTAAAACTAAATTTATCGTAAGATAAACAGTAGCACAGAACATTACTCTCTTCTACTACTGCTAAAAAACATTTATAACAGTACAACAGTTGATTGTCTCTGTCTATATATCATAATGAACTGAACAGAAAGTTTCGAGCAAGCTGATTATTTGCAAGGGAGATATATCCTGTTGAACCATGTTGTTGGTGTCAGAATTTTGATGCTTGCATCTCTTTATGAAGCAGTGGTCTGCATTGCAGACATATGCCCATCTCATAGCTTATTTCGGGAACAGACATGACCGCCACTTGGCCATATTGGAATTGACCACTTCATTAATATTTTACAAAGTCAACACTGCAGAGGGCATAAAAAAGTGTCCATTATTAGAGTAAACTTACTGAGACATTAGGTAATTCTCCCCCAATATCCACTTCAGGTATGTCTTTGTACCAACCAAATGCTAGATTTCTAGTCATGTTTAGTTTTATACTTATAGGTTCAACCAACAAACAATCTGCTTTCACACTGTTGTCAGCTTCCTTCTTTTCTAGGATTACTCTAAAGGTTTACCAAAACAGTTACTTTTATATTAATTTTTGTTATATACACCTTATACTTTTTATTATAATTATGCAGCTTGGATAGAATACGTAAATAGTATAACACAGTACATAAATAAATATCACTGGCATAATTGGTGGTTACTTTGTCAACAACATTACATGATATACTGCCAGAAAGATTAATATATTATTTTATTAATAGTACGTATTATTGACATTCGTTTTGTGCCTTGAAAACAGATGATTTACTTATGTCTAAAATTTGACCAGTTCACTACTCAGAAAACTAAATTCAACTAATAAAGTCACATTCAGTAAAAATTAAATAATTACTTAAAATCCCCAACAAACATAGTTACCTGGAAAGTTTGAGAGAACTGAGTTCAATACTCATTTTGTCTAACACAGCAGGCATTCCTTGTTCATCTACCTTATCACCTGTTTCAAATGTATTAGCTAGCGTGAGATTACCAAGATCGGCCAGCAATGCATTGTCAGAGGAAGAGCTCTGTGGTATATAAATGACAGGTGCTTTCATGCCGATATTTAGCTGTACTCGCATGGCTTTCTCATGGAAGTTCTGAGCAGCTTCCACTGCCAACTCTGCTGTAACTGCTGCTGCTTTGGACATCTGATCTTTAGCAATTTGGAAATGATCCATGAAAGCCTGCAAATAAAATTTGTAATTTTTATTATTAACAAACAAAGTTAATATTGTTAATCAGTTAATGTAAATAAACCGAATTTCTTAAAAATCAAATTCCTCTGTATCTCCATTTATTTAGGATAATGATTAAAAGTAGCATAACAGTATAATGTAATTCCTTGAGAATGAATAAGTCACTCTCCTCCTTTGAAATATATGTTAAAAAACTAGGCATTATTTATAATAACAGAAGGCCAATTCACAGTCAGTGACAGTAGAGACTGAAATGAAATAGGTTTATTTTAAATTAGTACATTCACACAGTCAATTATAACAAATGAAGCTAAATATACTTTCCAAATGTTAGTAGTGAACAAATAAACAAATCCTTTGCAAATTACTAATACTTGTGTTGTGCTACATTCTCACCACTAAATCCATGACATATCTGTTGATGAATACGACCTGGACACAACCCAGACTTAACTCAACACTTGTATCTACTTTACTCATATTCTTGTAGTTTACTCCATCTGTTGCTCCGTTATATATTGCAAGACCAAGTTTAAAGACATCTTCCCCTTTAGCAGTGGACAGGATCTAAAAATATGACATTGTGATAAAACTATTAAAGTATTTATTATTTAAACAATAGGCAAAGGGTCAGCTGTGTAGTGGACAAAGGAACGATAAAAAAATATTAAGATGTTATAAAGATACCAAAAAGAAGTACCTGCTTCTTGCACTGATCCACTAACACAGTTAAGACAATGATTTTGTTAGTAAAGTGGGCAACTAAACACTGTAATTGTCAAGTGTACAAAGGTAAACTGAGAATAAGTGTTATGACATGATACTTCATACCTTAGGATAACGAGCCTTTGGTGTTGGATCATATACTATGATGTCTTTGAGTGCTGTGGAGACACTGGTCTTTTCCTTGTCAATAGTTACTGCAGCTTCTAAACCTACGTACAGATCAATCAAAAAAATAATACAAGATGATAATAAGAGAGAAATTACTATTCATTAAAAAATGGTACTAACTATTATTAAAATAATTTCTATAAGCCATACCTGAAGCTACATTTTGTTGATTAAACTAGCTTTTTTAAGAAAGTTAAATATTTGTATCAAATCACTAACAATTTTGAAACAATAAGCACAGTCATTTATCAGACGTAATTATTACTTTGTATCTTATAACCTTTTTAGCTGCACAGAGTTAATTTTAGATGTTTTGAAAAGACAATGGGCAAACATTTACACCAAGAACATATTTGTTACAACTTCTTATATGTACCTTTAATCTTAATTTCTGTAAGGAGTTTGTCCTCAGTACAAACAGCTACAGCAAACTGTTCCAGTATTGCATTCACTTGGACATCAATCACTCCTTGATCAGACTCTTTAATTACAACTGAAATATACACAGATTACAGACAGAAACCTTGCAGAAGATTCTCTAGAAGTTTTCACTGGTTCCACTAGGTGAGTTTGCCGGTCATAGTTAAGCTGCGAGTTGAGCAAATTGTACATCCAACTGCAGACGTCAATGTGTTTGGTAATTTAAATTAAAGAGTTATTAAATTAAATTTCTGGAACACAACTTCTTTAAAACAGAAAAAAAATGCTTTCCTCACTAGAAATGAAAGTAAACATTATAATGCTAATGTCAATAACTACTGAACGCACCTGGTTTCTTTGTCTTCTCTTTCTTCGACCCTGTTTTGCTATCTTTTAGCTGTCCAGAAATCTCTTCAGTTTTTGCCACTAGTTGTTGTTCGAGGTCTCCTGGTATAAGTTTTTGGGCAAAATCAATTACACTTAATATAGCCGACTGGTGAAGTAGCACTTCTAAGGCACAGAAATTGACAGATATAGTCTGTTCTGTATTTTTGTGGGTTGTCTTAAACTCTGGGCCAAGTTTTTTAGCCTGCCAGAAAAAAAATTTATATGTTAGTATGTAAACTATATTCTTGACATTTTAATGCAGCAACAGAATGCTTGCTCACTTGTTTAAAAACAAGACAACCTCGGTTCATATCCAGTGACTAGAGTGAAAGGATGTCATGCAGCACAGTAACTAGGTTTGTTTTCTGGCATACAGGCAACTCAATTATATCATGAAATGAAACATTTTATACCTGCAACAAAAGTTCAAGTTTCAGACCAATTAATTTTTTCCTGATTTAAACATTAATTTGGCAAAAGCTTAATATTAAATAATTAATACTTTAAGGTTTCAACATTTATTATCAATTACTGGTTTACCTTAGTATATTCTACGGACAGTAGTCGAAATGCAGAATCGTCTGTTACCGGTGTGTTGATAATGTTGATTAAAGGACCATCATGTAGAGCTAAAAAATAAAGCAGAACAATCAGGATGCATAATTTTAAGGATTTGTAGGCAAGTTACATGTCTATATTGGGATAAAACTGTGTAGATGCACTTAACACCACTAATAAATACACTACAAATTTATCAGCATATTAAAAGATACCAGAATCCGATGACAAAATCGGTACACCATGATAATATATTTATATATATCATGTATATATATGATGTACAAAACAAAATCTGGCTACAGGAATCGGTAAAAATATACTGCTTTTGTAAAAAACGAAGCAGTCACTTTAGAAAGGAGTGGCGATTAAAGTCTCTTAATGTTTCATCACAGACAGTTCATATTATTATACAGTCATGTTACATGTTCCAGCCAGTCTATTGCATCATTAGTAAATTATACATTTTTATAGTACGTAACATCCAGAACTTTAACAAAGTAATGCTTTCTAAACAGATACAACATCTACTTGAATGTCTGATCAAAGCATGGAAGTAAACGTATGACATAATACCACCTTCGCCGATGTACGGTTACAGAAGCACTATCAACATGAAATGTGTTAAGGGTTGTGGGGCTATGGATGTTAGTTAAAGGATGTGTCTTAAGTGTTAGTTACTTATGTTTGTCTAAAAATATGTTAGCTGTACAAGCAACACATGCACACTGAATTGGTATGTTAAATTCAGAAGCTATTTTGCTAATACAGACCAAATTCTGACAGCTAGCACTAATGACTGTAGCAGACGCATCCATCATACTTTAGACTGATATCCAACAATAATGTGGGAAATGGTCTGCATGCATGCATGTGTTCTTCTACTAACAGCTATAACTTAAGTTAGCCTTAGTTCTGTTAATGTATGTTAGATAAAGACAAGAATGATACAGTACCTTTAGCATTCTGCTCAGGAGTAAGCAAGGCTTCTGGTGCTACAGTAAACAGACAGTAAATGAACTAAACAACAATAAAAACAGCCAACAAAATCATACATTCCACCTTTGTGATAAAACTTTGAAGTATTTTGCAATAAATTATTGTTAACAAATATTATTTAACATAAGCCAGCACAAATTTTAAAATGAGGAAACAAAGTCAATCATGCAGTAGTAGAAAACTCAGGAATAGATTACAATTCATGCAAATAAACAAAAAATTAGTTCCTGCGTATGTGAAACTTTGAAACCACTCATTGCTATATTCCTTGACAACAAAAAAAGAAGAAAAAACTCAGAAGAAGAAATTACATCTCAGCAAATATGAAACAAATACCTTTGAATAGTAAATGCTGGAGATATATTCCACCTAAGAATGCTTGAACAGATAAATCAAACGTTCTAACGACAACTTGTGTGCCAACATCATCTATCTTCAACTTCAATAATGGGACCTCCCCATCTTTAGAACTCTGAGCAAGATTTATACAAATCTAAAAATAATAGTAGGATAAAGATTAATTTTAGACTATGTTACACCTCTTCTACAACACATATTAGTGCAACTTCAGTCTCTGAAGTAGTCCTGGTTCATAACGTTCTGCACTAAGCTCTTGATAATCTGATGTGTCATGGAACCTTGCAGCGCCAACTACAGTGAAAGTGCAATTCTACAACATCTTTGTCTGGGAAGTAATGAACATCAATTACAAAATTTTTCTATATTATCAAAATAAAATGATCAAGATTAAATGAAAATTAGATAATGAAGACTATGATTCGATCTACTTGTCATAGTGATGACTCTGCGAATATAGAGGAACCTTCAAGCTATCAGACAACTTTAAACCAACTTTCTCCAGAATTTCTTGACCGTATAATTACATGTATTAGTAGATCAATTTTTCCAATGTTTATGGATGCAAGATGTGTGTTTAATTGAAGAATTTATATTTCCAGAACATGATGAACCTTGTGCTCCCACAACCATATCTAAATCAGCCACTCATGTTCATAGTTTTACTCTTAATTTCAGCTGTACATACTAAATAATTAAAACTAAAAGTAATGCTTGCAGTGGTTATTAATGTTTAATAATGGTAGGGATAGTAAAAAAAATGAAATATCTTGCTACCTCTTTAATAATGAACGACAGTTGAACATCTATAGCATTATTTGTCTGCCATTTTCTCTTTAACTTTTGTGCAGGTGCTACATCAACAGAATCTTCTGCATCCTAAAAGAAATTTGAAAACATTTATTTTTACAGGAAACGTTTTTTTTTCAAGTGTACACATACACAAACAATACTGGTTAATAGATAAAAACTTATCTTCGGTGTGTAAAGACACAATCATGAAACTAATCAGATTTGCTTGCAATGTAAAATACTTTTTAAAAGACAACAGATATTTTATTTCCACCAATAATGAAACTGATAAAACCAAAGAAAACCAAATAATTAAGTATTGTAAGCTTTATTTTGAGCTGATAACTCTTTCACAGTCAAGACAATGGAATCATGTCTAATAACCTGGAAATCATCTTCACTATCCGTACTCTCTCCTTTGATAATAGTGGCTTTTAACAATCTTGTAGTCTTTATATTTTCTGCCAGAGGCATTAACATCCGGTCATCCTCCTGCAGAAGTAACAAGGACATTCTAATGAATCTATACATAATCTAAAGATCTTACACCAATTATATTTCCTTTTGCTGTTGCATAGAGGTAAAAATAATGGTCTCTGTGAGATATTTAATGTTATATATTTACATATAATGTAAGCAATCTTCTCTAGTATGTTGTACATTACGGTATAGATCCTTTCAGAGTGCATTTGTCGGTGTCTACATTTATCGGTGTCTACTCATTATTCCAAGAACTTCTTTAAAAATAACAATATTCAACCAAGGAGGGATCGGACAACTTAACAAAAATTACATTTTACAAAAAATGAATCATAGATACTAAAAAAAGCAATCATTATTATTTTACCAAGAAGTTTAGGTTTTCATCCAGTGGGGTACTACTGATGTCTGGTAGGGGAATGCTCAGTGCTAGTTGTATTATGTCTTGAAGTCTCTTATCAGATATATTCAAGGTTAATGATGGTAACTCGCCAGACAGCCTCACACTGAAAATTATTAAAAATATATCAATTTGTAATGTCCAGACATGTTTGCTTATAAAAGTTATTAAGTGCATTATCCTATTGAGTGTGTCCTTCTAAAGTGTTCTTTGGGCACATATCAAACAATTTTACTGAATATAGTCTGTGGAAACTGCAAAGCATTGAATTTGAGTCCGGGGAATAGGTCATGCTATTTTACAGCAGAATCTGCCAAATTATTTTAAGTTAAAGGTTGTCCAATATAGCAAAATAATTTCTTAGCAATTACTGAGGAATACAACATTTTTTTTTACTGAATATAAGATATATGATTATGTAGTGACCAATGGACTATTTACATGCATCATGTGGTGCAAATTGTCACCATCGAACCCACATTTCTGCATTTCCAAAATGAACAACTCCAAACTTAATGCCACTCATTTGATTTGTTCACAAAACACAGAACTGGGTTGGACTGGAGTGCATTTGTGACCAGTTATGCCACCTAGTGTACACAAATAATTCATTGAAGACAATAACGACTGATGGTTTGATAACACATCTAAAACTTGTTAGAGAAGGCTGTAATATATTTCATGCATGAGTTCTATTACTTACTCTGGCATTCTAACATCGTCCACCATGCTTTTATGGAAGTTAACATTCAAATTAAATGGTCTCATAATGTGGAGCTTTGAATTACTCCTTTGACGAGAAGCCTGCCAATCTTCACCTAAATAAACCAACACTTATTAATATTATTCATTCAAGTCCGACGACCAGCACAAAATCAAATCTAATAGTAAAACTGAGAGGAATAAGGTACAAAAAATGCAAGGCTTACAAAACAATTATACAAAGTCATAACAACACTTTAGTCAGTGCAGGTTTCTCCTAATAGGGGTAGGAAACTGATCGTTTCTTCCTCTCAGTGGGATGACTATAGTTATGGCAAGGTTCACTTGAGGGAGCTTTGTTTAATATACATGTAAGCTCTGAAAGTATTTAGTACTTGTCATATTACTACTGTATATTTCAACAAGTTACTCAGAACAAAGTTATGTCATGCAACCCAATTTTAAATGAGCATGATCAGTATTTTATAATTATTGCTTTCATTAATTTCAGTGTATAGAAAACAACATTTAGCATTACACAAATTTTGTTTTTTAGTATCAAGGGGATGTGTTTGATGACATTTGTGAAAAGCGAAGAAAATTATTTATGTAGCAATTTGTAAATAACATAAATATTTTGAGATTTCTACAATAACTTCTGTAAAAAGAAAGATTTCGAATATTTTCTGTCAGAAATAATATGTGGGTATACTATTAAACACAAAAGGTTACCAGTTCTGGCCAGAAGCAGCTGTACGTTTTGTAGCTTGATGTAGAATTTGTCGTAAGCTTTATCCATAACTTCATCTACTGTTTCACTCTGAAACATGTGATTGAAAGAGTATTATACTCAACATGAATAAAATATGTTAGTACACAAAGTGGCAACCGTATATTTAATAGAAGTATGTTATTGCAAGTGCAGAGGCAAGAAAATGAAGCACAGTAACTAAAAATGTATAATAATACATGTATACTAGTAATCTTCAGCAGCAAGTGTAAAGTTTTAAATTAAACTACTTAAAGCACAGCACAGAAATAAACATTTTGTTGTAAACATGAACTATATAGAAATCAGCGTGATTGCGTAACAAGGTTATTAGGTGCATTATTAGCTGCCATCATGGTATTACTGCATTAACTGAAATGTGCGTGCTCAACATTGTTATGTGCTAGAAAGAGACATGCTAATAGCAGCTGGATACTGCTCACTAATCAAGATTAGTCTTTAGTTCATATATTCATTAAGAAACTTCTTTTAAACAAGGAAGAATCATTGAGAGAAAAATAGACAGTCAGTGCTTACTTAATCCACATAAATGATACACTTTATTAGAAACAAAAATACAAAAATATTACAAAGAGTCCATCATCAAATATCATAAAACTTTAATCAGGCATAATTATGCTATACTTTAAAATAACAATTTATGGCATGTGATGATAGGCTTTCTGCAATATTTTTATTACAAACTATTAGAAATATGTTAATATCAAAAGGATAAATCAGCAAGAAAAAGGTCACCAAAGTATATTTCCAATACCGTGACATGTGACAAACCAAGAGTGACAATAAAGAAAGTTACTGAAAAGCACACGCTGACATTTTCTGTGCACCGAAGCCGTTTCAAACAGAATCAGTACATGCAGTGCTTGTACATATTTATTTCAAATTAATGTTTGTATGTTCTGACACCAGGGTTAAACATTTAGCATGCAGTTATAGAAATAAAGTTGTACCCATCGTGTCATTATCTCATCTGAGGGGGATCTCTGTATATCGAGACGTTTTGTCATAGCCTTTAACTGAAATAAATGCTGTTAGTTGAGACAAATGCAGCAAGCCATTCAACGTTAATTCAAACAAGTAGTAGGAAATCGTGTTTATTACACAGTTGTTACATCCTGTAGAATCATCCTTATCATACAAAAAAACGTTTTTTAAAAACAGATTATTTACATGTCATCATAATTAGTTACTCATTTAATTATTGTTAAAATTAATCAGCTGATTAAGGATCAAATGCAATGATATTATTTCAAGGGATTAATTACAATCCTGATGCATTTATAAATAGGTGAGAAATTAAATATCTCTGCTCAATTTCCTTAATCTTCATTAAAGGTCACCAGCTCTGGTGAATGTGTTTGAATTCATGATGGCATTAAAAGCAAAGATTGTAAAAGAAAATTATTTCCGATAAAATCAAATATCCATTGCTCCTATATCACTCTTGAAATAGCATATGATGATGTATGATAAATGATATGTGGTTAAACAATCCCTGAGTGGACAAGATAAGTCCTGCTTTCAATATAATATTATAATGTTACCATAATAGCAACCAACATGAATTAAGAAATCTGGATAATTATTTAAATTTAAGACTTTTCTTGTGTAGTTACATTGTTTAATAATACTATTTTGAACATGATGCTTTTTTTCTGGAGGTGTTAGACAAAGTATAAAATTTTCTTGGCTATAAAAATATTGATTACTGCTTCAGGTTACAGTCATCTTAGAAGACATATTATCTCATATTGAAGGAGCACACAATGACAGTCAAGTTTATACACAAGTGGATCTGACATCATAATTACCTTAGATTGTACAAGAGTGTCATCATTTTTCAAGCTTTTCATCTGCAAGTTACCAAGGTCCAGCACAAACAGAGGTACATCACTGAAATGCAAACGACACTTACAGACCATTTTGCTACAAACTGCAACTCAGTGGGACTGTTGGTATTGAGGTATTTCATTTATTAAACCAATAAAACTGAAGAAATCCACAAATTAAACAACAATATCACAAAGTCACATTCTGTTGCAATAACAAGTTCATTTGACCAAAATTAAGGAGCATGCTAGTAAACGCATAATCTCATGAAAACCTTTCACAGGATTCAAAAACAATATCTGAGATAAGCTAGCAATTCAAACTTCAAGAATTTCACAATACATCTCACTGGTGGTAAATCAATGCCAGATTACGTTTTAATACAGCTCAGCTGCTAATTTTGTTTACAATTCCTTTGAGATTTTTTTGTTATTATACGCAATTAAACCTGCATTTTAGCACTCATTTTTGAAATCTTTTAATCCAGGAAGTTGAACGCAATTTAAGATAGTGCCATAATGCTTCAAATTATAATATAAAAAAAAAATAACATACATGACAATAATTACAAGATTGGCCAACTTTTTTAAAGTTTTACTGTGATTGTTACTCTTATTAAATTTACCTCTTATAAAAACCACCAGTAGGAAGAATGACATAGGAAGCCTTGACATCAATATTAACTTCTGTATATTTTCTCTGTTCTATGATATGCTTGAGACCGGTGGCAGACTGTTCTTTTATTTCCTCATACTTGCTCAAAGCAGCTGCCGTTAATCTGAAGAAACAATCCAAACAATTTTTAACATTGTTAGAATAGACATGCACTGGGCATGAACCCAAACGTTACATGATTCAACACAAAATAATGAGCTTAGTTGGGTGTGCAATCACTTATACCAAATAGTGCATGCTACTAGTCTATTAGATCCTTGTACATACTATATCTGAACCTTGTACAAAATTGATGCATTGTCTTACATTTTCTTTCTCCATCAAATGTCACAGAAGGTGTAGTGAATACACCGAAAGCCTTGGTTGTGTTTTCTTGGTAATTGACTAAATGTTTTGATTAATATATATGTTGTTTGATTTGACTTTCACCATGATACTGGGTTGCGATATGGTAATAAAGGAATCAGGAAAGGCTTACATAAACGCCAGTAATGATATTAACAATTACTCACTGTTTAAGATAGACTTTATCCGGCGGCTTTAAAACTTCATACAACTGGTTAATAGTTAACTATAGAAAATACAAACAAAAGTTAGATACAGTGTATGTGCAATCCACAGTCACAAGACATATGATATCCAATCTGCATGTACATTGTACATTACCACTTTAGATTGCTCTGCTTGATTTAGTTACCATGAGTTTTATATCAGTTGATTGCATTTATACCTATACGCTGTATGAAAAACTTTCAAAGACTTACATGTAAGAAAGTAACGTAAAAAAACAGAGAGTGACACAGTTTACTAATAATAACAAGATTTTATATCTATTGGCACTTTATATTTTTCTGATACTGCACAATAAATGTTTGCAATAGGTTGATACTTACTGCATCATAAATTATTTCCAATGGTCTAGCTTGGATTTTGACTCTTTGATCACAACTGCCATCTAGTGGATTTTTCTCAAATAAGATATCAACCAAAGAAAACATTTTATCCGCCTCTAAGTTTTGAGATTTTATGAGTGTTGGAACTGTTCCATTCTGGGCTGATCCTTCTACAGTTAATGAATCCATTTTGGCTTCAACTCTAAATTAATCATTTTTCAACACATTATAACATTTTATTTTAAATAAATAAATATCAGACAATTAAAGCTATTCTTGTGCCAAATAAAATAGGAAACTGAATGATACTGTATCGATTCGGTATCAGTGAATATAGATGAACTTGAAACCTCTTTGCTGCTTGAAGGAAAAATTTAAATTGTTCTATGCTTGCAACCTTAGCTGTATTATAAATGTTAAAAGTCTTTATACAAAAATTAGAGATTGTTTTCGATAGAAACTAAAATTGTCTTATCGTACCATTTCATTTTATTTATACAGTTCTCATTAACATCTTGAAGTTTACTCCCTTTTCAAAATCCATAAAAAACTTAACAGCTTACGTGATACCATCGGCAGCTGGTCTCTGTCTTACAGCAGCAAATACTTCTTTCAAATAAAGACTAACAATTTGGGGATTGCTGGAAATATATTAAATGAATCTTCAATTTTTATCATGATTTAAAAACTATCTGATGATAACAGTTCGATTAAAAAATAATATCTGGAGGGGCTTGAAATATAATTATACCAATGGGTGGGGAGGGCAAATGTATACCGTTTCACTTACAAGGGGAAGGGAGTTACAAAAATCCCAATTATTGGTAACATTAATTCCAACTAAGGGAAATGGAAGACAGCACAAACAAAATTTAAGTTTTACTGGTGGTAACCTTAAATGGAACAGCCCTCACCAAAGTTATCCATAATCTTTTTAAATTGTCTGTTAATGCCATCATTTTTTAAGTAGCTTGCATTGCATTTAAGGTTGCAAATATTGCTTAACACAATATATTCACACTTTATGCTTTACATCAAATTTTAGGGAATTAAATGATACAACTCAAACTTTCTAAATCTGTAACTTATTTTTTGTCTGAGAGGGTCATGTGACCTGCATGGTTGCCATATTGGGGAAAAACATTAAATTTTTTGAAATAAAATTGAAAAGAATACACCAGGTCAAAAATCTTTCATATGTATAGTTAAAATTTTACTTGGTTAAAAAATCATGAATTTTCAAATCTTTCGTCACTTTTGTTGATTTTTTTAAAATGCATAAATGCATAAAGTAACTTAAACATACTTATCTTTTGAACAAATTAAATTTTAAAAATTTAAGAAACAGTTTTGTAGCTATATAATTATATGTAAAGATTATTCATGCAAAGTTTCAACTAATTGTGTAGCTTTTAGTAGTTTTTGACTCACATTTTTAAAAATTTTTACATTTCAAAATATAACGTTTTAACCCAAAATGACAACTGTACAGGTCACATGATTTACTAAGAGAAATTACACATACTTTTGTATGTCTTTTCATTTAATAAGCTAAAATGTAACACAAAGTACAAAATGTGAATGCACGTTCTTTGGTAATGCCAGCTATTTACAAATTTGTATAAAATAAAATGCAACTTTTCAGTTTTGTGTGCATTATGGAAAATAAAAGAAATTACTTTTGCTTAATATTTTTTACACTGAAAATAAAGTTGATTAAAAAAATATTATTTTAAAATTGAACTGAGCGTATGAAAATAAAGAATTCCATTCAATACCTTTTAGATTCATCTTGAACTCCTATTTTGAGATTATTAAGCTTGAAGTTTAACTTCATTGCTTCATATCCTTTTGGGAATGTAGGATCAGCGGAATTCTCTTGGTAGCCAATGGCATCATAAAGTTTCGATTTTTCATCTGGAGTCATCAGTTCATAAAATTTGTCCTCTGTCAATAAACATTACATTTAATGAAGTTATACAGCAAAATATGACATGATCATGCAAACTGCACTGCATCATGTATCTCTTGAAAAGCAGCTAGCAACAACATCTGAACAGACTATCAGTATGTGTACCAGTCTACAAGTACATTTGAAGAAATTAAATACATAATCATATCGGTTACATTTGTTTGTTTCTAGGTCTATACATAATTATAACTAATGTTTCCATTATTAATAATCAGACTAGTTGAAAGACACTATTGGAACTAAATCAGTGATCTTGAATGGAGATATGATACCTGCAATCTTATTAGAAAACTTCAAATCAAATTATACATGTATTGGACTATTTGCACACAGACCTCAATGTACATTTTGTAAATGAATTAAGCAAATCTGCAGAAAAACCATCTTTTGTTCATTCACAAAATGCTGCATGCTGGGAAAATGCCAGTGGCTCCACCAAGTGCATGCATATTGTTTATTTCAGAAACATGTCATTTTTGTCTTATTTGCACTTTTAATTTTTTTACCAATATCTGGTTCTTCTTTGTTTCCTTTCTTTTTTCCACCAAACAAGCCACCAAAGAATCCTGACTTTTCTTTCTTCTGTTTCTTACCGCCAAACTTAGCATACTAGAATAACAGCAACAAATTAACTGGTTTTTTGTTTCAATCATACATGTACATATTGATGCTGAAGCATATGAATTTCATTTGCATCTTTTATGAAGACAGTAAAAACTTTGTTTCAAAGTCTTATCTACTGAATATTTATAAAACTTCTATCAACTCACAGGGTACAATAAATTACTAAAAAAAAATCATTAAATGTCTAATGCAGCAATGCCTTCTACTTGATAACAGACAGCCACACAAAAGTGCCCGAGTAGTTTGTGTATGATAAACCTTGCTTTATAAAATAGTGTAATCTTATGTAAACTTAAAAGGAGCACAGAATGATCTATAGCACTAAATTAATATTTATAATAAGAAATTTCATAATACAGGGGATACATAGTACAACAGTAATACAATTCGTTTTCACAAGTAAATTTCACTGCCAGGTGCAGCTAGTGGTCCTCTATAGCATGCTAAAGTTTGCATGTTTACCTCCACATCAGCTTGCTGTCTCATTAGTGTTATACTGAAGACATCTAATTGTTTCTCACACATCTAAAACAAAAGGTAAAATACATCTTCAATCAAACCTTTATGAATTCATACCCCAAGAATTTTGCAAAAATAAATGGACATCTTTATAGAGTATATTATAATTATATGGGCCTGTAATAAATTAAACTACTAATTAAATGACTTTATTTACAGTGGCTACAGAATACTGGACATACTTGATATCTGTCAAAATCTATTAAAATTAATAAAACATATAAACTGAAACTGAGTGTATGAGGCATATAAAATGGAAACTTTTACAGAGTGCAAAAATGTTCTACAGTGTGTTGACTATTTTTCTGCAGCACAAAAAAGGGCAAACATGACGTCCAGTAGATACAATTAACAAAAGATCATCAGGCTGATAGTTTTAACTGACCTCAATAACTGCCTTGTCATCTTTGCCAGGTTTTTTTCCACCCAGTGTTTTCTTGTAAGCTTCTTTATACTTTTTCAGCAGTTGTCTGTGATACTTGATATGAGGCCAAGACCACATCTTCCGTCGCCTTTTGACATTTTCCTCTAAAATACATGTATATGCATACTTCCACCTGAAAACAAATCATTCATCTTCAATTTGTCAAAAAATCATTCCTGCATTAGCACGTGCAAACACATTGCAATCACAGAAAGTAATGTTAAACAGGTATTACAGAGAACAAATATGACTGAATGATTAAAAACACATACAGCCCATTTGCAGCACTGTAGCTGATATAGTATAGACAGGATCTGTAAGTAATCACTCCTAAATTTTCAAGGCAAGAATTTCAATGTTGTTAGTACAATCCTCACCATATCCTTACATGCCCCTTTATTCCTCTTATATTTGGTTTATATTTTCTGTAGACATCACTCACAGCCATTCTTTCAAATGATTCCAACATTTCCATAACATTGAGGTACTGTGAAGTAAAGTTAATAGTAAATAAATAATTATAAATAAGAGTAACATGTCACTTTTTTGTCTATTTACTGATGCCTAGTATAGAACTCTAGATCAAAGGTGTATCTGTGATACTTAATAACTATGGATTCTAGAAATTATTACATGTGTTTATGAATACCAAGTAATTATAAACTGAGCTTCATTTTTTAAAAGCATAATTTTTATAATAATAGAGCTTGGGATTTTATTTCATTTATCAGACTTTCCTGCTAACATTGAGAGAAGATTGAATTCTCTTTTATGCTTAAAGTATGACATTTGTTTAATTAATTTTGCAACACTTTTCACTGAGTCTTTATAACAGTAGTAGTATTAGCATTCAGTTATTTTATTAACGTAACACGTGTTAACAAATATTACATGTAAATATAATTTTTTTTTACATAGTTACATATATGAACACCCAGCGACAAATAAACCTTCATGCTGATATCATCTATGTTTTTTAGTTCCCAGTTTTTGGAAAAGATTTGACAGATTACACTTTTGCAAACGCATAATTATTACATATAGGTGTGAACTTTACCTGTCTCTTGGTAATCTGTATTGCAATTTCCTCCAGGACCAAGTTTAGAAACACCTTGGGGATAGTATAGTTTTCTTTCTCTGGCTTAGTATTGATTTTTAACTGAGCCATCGAATTAATTGGAGCAATCACTGAAAAATAATAAAAAAGAATAACCATTGACATTTGAAGTGACAGAAATGTTTCACTGTAGTCTTGGCTTTAATATTCATACAATCAACTGCAAGAGGATTCTTAAAGGAACATTCATTAACAGATTTGTAAAAGATACTAGTGTACAAAAAAAAACAAAGAAACTGCTAGGTAGCATTTATTTAAATGTTTTTCTGTTTCTCCATGAATTTTCATTCAGTTCTGGAATAAGTTCAACATAAATTAATTTAGTAAAATGTATTATCAAGCTTACTATCAAAATTTTGTGATGGTGTTGAAAGCTTTGATTATAAGCTTGCTTCTAAGAAATATTGTTCTGATCTGTAGTTGACTAAATTTCTGTTTGTTGATTTTTTCTATAGTTTCCATTATTAAAGGAAAATGTTTCCAAAAATTCTAGTACTAACTATATCCTTTAGAATTCTCCAGTTTTATACCTCAAAGTTAAAAGCATGCACTGTTCCATAAATATATCAGTCACTCTGTATTATTTCTAACAGAATGGAATACTTTCCAATTAATACCACCTCTCCACAACCCATTAAAATGTTTAATAAGACAAAGGGCCCAGGCAAAGCGCTTACAACTGAACTACAATCACTTACTTTCTGAAAGTCACATACTCTTCTGTATTTTGTAATAAATCCCATTTTGTTTTTTGCCGGGTTCTTTATAGATATATAGATTGAATACTTACAGAACTGATGAGACTGCTTTTTACTACTGCTGGGTATACTTCTTCTCATAACTTCTATGAACTCGTCAGACTTCAGTCCAGCATGAGATTTACTCTGACAGTTCCAGTACACTGCTAAACTATCTAACTTTACCAGTTTATATATCATAGTCACCGTCTCCTTTAAAACGGATGCTTTCCAGTGCTCATCAGTAGTCTGACAATAAAAAATTGAAAAGGACATTAAAATCACATTACACTCAAACAAACAATTAAAATATAATAATATAAACATATCATATAACACTGTCTATGAATATATTGATGTGATACATGGATTTTGTCCAGGACATGTTTCAGTTTTTCTCATGTAGAGCAAACTGTGCCTGCAACTACATTTTTGTTGGTGGCACAGCAAATTGAAGCCAAAGAATTTCACAAGTTACAGCACTTTATGACTATAGTAATCAACATCCAGAATGGTGATATCATTTTTTTAGTCTTTATTAAACTAACAGCCTTTGAACATTTCCATTTTTTTAAAACATTCTCTTACAGCAACTATACCTGAAAGTAAAGGCCCTGTAATGTAACCCCCACTGATACTGGTTTATTTGGGTTTGTGTACTTGTCTTCATATCTAACATGGATATTGGTCACCTGAACTTGCAAATTTTTTACCACTTGTGTAGCAAACTTTTCTGCAAATGAATCTCCTTTTTCTTTCTTATTCTTTTTGTCTGAAATATATAATTATACTTAATATGCATAACTAACTACTAAAACAGATATCCCAGCATTGCAACCCGTAGTTATAAGCCTTATCAACAATTAAAATAATTTAAATTCTTCAATAGCTGAACGTATGGAATGTTTCTAACTGCATTTGTTCACAAAAAGCATCTTCCCTTGTATAGAAGTATGTAAACCTTATTTTTGTATTGGCAGTCTAAGAATATCCTGATGGCAACTTGGGGAAATCAGCAAGTAGAATCTTGTTAAATCAATTATATTTTCATAATTATAAGCCTTTCAACTAACACCTTTGTCACTAGACTTAAATTTGACCTACTTTTCTCTGCTTCTACAGCGGCCTTGGCTTCTTCAATTCTCCGTAGCTCTTTCTGTTTCTTGTCCTGTTTTTCTTTCTCTTCTTTTGCACCATCATACTTGATGTCTAAATATTAAAATTATAGAAAGTTTAAAACAAGAAATAAAACATCATATCTGTGCTGCGGACATAATAAGAATTATTTTTCAGTAGGGAGACAGAGAGTCCCCTGGGAATACTATACATGTAGATTGCTTGGTGTTGTAACAATTTACATAACCCAAAACCAAATTATTGCTATCTTCAAAATGTAATATCATGATATGTTAACAAGTTTGAAATTGCCGATGCAAAAGTGGTACAATTCTTATCTAATCGTGCCTGCTCTGCCTCTCATTGAGCTGAGGGGAACACCTAAGTGATTCTATTTATTTCCCAACATACAGCGATGGACACACACCTGCATTGGGTACAGCCAGCAAATATAGACCATCTATTGTAACTATCACAGGCTCTGTGTATAGATTCTTCCATGGAATCTTTACTGTTAAACTTCCGAGATGACCCTTCAATACTTTAACAGGTAAATTGAGATCATCCTAAAAAAACAGAAAAATGTATCACTGCCACATTTCACATATCTTTACATACTTTAATACTGATACTTTTATAGCATGTGACATGCAGGATAAAATTACTCAATTAAAAACTTTATTATCAAAAATACATATCAGAGCAACCATTGACATGACTTGATTTTTTCAGTAAGGATCAGAATTAACAAAAGAAGGCACGTGGCACTTAATTGCTTGGTTTATACTGTATACTAGCTAGTAAAGGTTATTGTTACAAAAGAACAGAAACAACTGGCCAGACTGTTAACATTAGTATAAATTACAATAGTCCTGGTCAATGTTCTTTAATATTTAAGTTCGAGAGAAATTATTTATGAAATGATCATGTGTTCTTGGTTAATCTATTCAAACAGACTTTTTCAGTATAAAAAATTCCTCCTGAATTGAATTACCAAAACATGGCCATATTTTTTATTTCTTCATTAAGCAAATGGCAGCAATGGTAAGATTAAGATTTTTATTATATATCAGCATTAAAAAAAATCTATAACACAGCCTTGCAAGATAGACAACAATTTATCATAGCCAGTATCACTAATCGACTTGTTTTTGACACCAAGCTTCATACAGGTGTTGCTGTCAACCAGCTTGCAACTGATGAAGATGTATTGAACACATAACAAATGTTATTAAATTAGCCTGCATTATTACTAACCAAGGCACTGGATTTCAAATCAAGTTTCTCCAGATGAACATCTCCTACAAGACAAAATAATGTTAGCAAATGTTAGCTTTATTCAGTATATTTACAGACAAGGATAAATATGAATCTGATACAGATAAGTTACATTTTGTTTGTTAAATAAATTATGTTACACTCTGGCAATTTTTTAATGTTTTTTTAGCACAGGTAACAAAAACAAAAACTTTTATGATCATTCTTCAGTCAGAAACGAAAACTGTACAGGTTAATAAAGTTAGGTCAATCAGACAATTAGTATATTTTAAAGAAAATATATACTGTACATAACTACAGACAGTATACTTTCTAAAAAAATGATGAATGACCTCTGCTGAAACTAGCATAACTATACATCCTAACATTCCATTAGACTAATTATAATAATCACACAAAAGGGAACAGAAATATATATTATATAGCTTTATTAAATTACATAGTATGGTGTTAGTTGCAGACAACAACAACTTATAAAGCATGAATTACCACTAAAATTATACATTCTACATAGGATACAGTTGTAGAGTAAACCAGCTTTTACAAAACACAAATTTTAAGCTAATTTTGCAACATATTTTATGTATAATGTGATTTAAAAATTTTAATTGGTCTAAATAGTTTATTAATAAGCCCAGGCTTATCAGCCTATCAGAAAAATAAAAATACAGAGCACATTTATAATACGTGTACAATACAAAATTGACAATACAATACAATATTCTACAAGGTAAAACACAATATAAGAGAATATGCTATTTAACACCTTAGTATAATTATATATACACTAGTGTACAGTTTAGTTAAATTAACATTGTTAATGTACCTTCTATTCCATTAATAAATGCAAGTATAATAAAATATTATTATTTATTATTCAGAATGTTTCCCAGAATCAACTTATTTGACATGAAAGCATTGACTAGTATATTATACTGCTTCCACTTACCACAAAAGCGGATTTTTGAAATTAAACAAGAATTTCTTTTATACAGTCTATTTGGCATGTAGTTCATTCTGATATAATAATCGAACCCTAATCAAAATAATGAAATTACTACAGAAATAATTATTTAATTATGTTTCTTTATTTTTAAAGTTAAGTTAATCAGCATTATGTACAAAAATGAGAAAAGCCTGCGGAGGATTTACTGGGCTATGATAATCTGCAGAGATGACTAGCTGCATCATGTACAACTATGGCAAACCCTGCTGAGGATTTAATTGGTTACCTGCAAAGAACTGTAAGAACATAGGAATACTATAAATCAAGTCCTTGGCGGAGGTACTTACAAAATTTTGGGTAGGGACGTGTGGCACAGGCTTAAAAACCGGATCCTCTCAACTACTTTTCCCTGCCAAAAAATGCTTTGCTTAGATTTTTTTGCTAAGAAACCTTATTGCTATTTTTCGTATATTGAAAAACTGGTATATTTTACTAAAAAAAACAGATCAACCCAGCTTATTTATTCAAAAAACTGGATCCTCTCTGCTAGTTTGGGCAGCAGCATCTCTGTCCCGGATTTCCATCAGTTCTTACTTAATACAAAGTAATCTCCCTGAGCACATCATGTGGCATAAAATTTACTGATGTATATGGTGTACTGTTTCATAAAAAGCTGAGACTATAATAGTCCCAGATAAAAAGAGAGATTAAAAGTAGTAACCCTGTTACAGTTCACACCCAGCATTATCTAATATTATTACATAATCAGTTAATGAATCAATAACTCCAGGAATCTCAAATATTTTGAAATTTACTGCACTTGAAACAGATAATATGCCCGGGGAGTACTCAAGGTTTTTTGACTATGCTGGGGATGTGCCGCGGAACCCA
Organism: Phoronis ovalis; assembly: GCA_028565635.1. Classification (NCBI taxonomy): domain Eukaryota; kingdom Metazoa; phylum Phoronida; family Phoronidae; genus Phoronis; species Phoronis ovalis. The sequence goes on along the minus strand of JAOXYB010016964.1, from coordinate 4,754 downwards.
ATCCAAAATTTTAGCTTGTGTACGTAGCAAAGTAACCCAATCCAAATTTTTTGAAATTTTAAGGTAGAAATCCAAATTTTGTGAAATATAAGGGTAGCAATCCAAAATTTTAAAATATTTGAGTATAGTAATCCATTTTTATGCAAACTGACTGATACAAACCAATACCAAAATTTATTTATCGATACAAACCTAAAATTAATCCAAATTATATGCTGTAAGCAGTGAGTAGCAATCCAAAGAATATCTTTACGGTAACAAACCAGTAAGTATACAATACAAATCCAAAATTAAACTGGGCTGCACATCCCCACCAAAAAATAACTTGAGTACCCCCCTCCCCCCCCCCTCCCCTGGATAATATGCTAGTATTGTATATATTTCTGCATTTTCCTCACATTTGTTACTTGCACATTTTATTCAATATTCATTTGTATACTTCAGCAGTAATACTAATAGAATGAATGTTGTTTTATCTAGTTGTATCTAAACCTGAGACTAATAAACCACTGGTTATAGTTTCGGGCATTAAGCCACCACAATTTATTGCCACATATAATTACGATAATGGATTGCTGGTGTATCTCGGTTGCCCGTTTATACACCAACTTAGCATGAATGATTCCAAGTAGTCATGCACCAATAAATGTGTGCTCCTAAAATAATTAACGTGGGCGATGAACTCGGGTCGATTAAAACATTTCAGGTTATGAATTTATGAATCATATTTAGTCGAAAGCATCGGGGTCACATGAATCAATATAACATGCAGGGGGATTTTTACCTACCGCCCCATATGCCTATTTTAAGCTGTGACTTATCCAAATTTTCTACATAATCTCCGAGATATTTGTTGAGCAAATCGGCCACCAACGATTCAAAAACCATTGCATATAGATTTTGATGATGCCTTATGGAAAATAAGCGCAAAAAATCAAAAAAATCTTCCAAATCAACTTCCTCGGTTTTTTAATCAACAGCTGCCGTCATCTTCCCAGATCACATGAACTTTCACGACACTTAGGTGATCGATTTGGTTTCAGATGTCATTTTTGTATTCATTATTTCTCAATATCATACATAATTATTTTCAAGCCTTATTTCAGAACAATGTTAAACATCCTGTTGAACATGGAATTGCTTTATTTCAGTGTTTTGAAACCCAATTTTTACGACAAACCTGGCGATTGTCGGCAATAATTACTTCTACGGCCATTGTGTTGGAATTTCTGCACGAGAACCAGGATGCTTGGATTATTGTAATCCTATTGCGTTGCTCGCCAAGTTTGGTGTAGTACACCGCGCTACATTTCAGTTGAAAAGTTCAGAAACGGGTAAAGGTTGTTTTTTCCCTAATTGACCTCACTTTTTAGCCTTACACTTGTAGTAGCTTTTATTATTTATATTAATCAGGAATCACTGAGTCACGACTCATTGCCTTTTCACTGGAAAGATTTTTGAGTGGTCCGGAAAGAATTAAAAAATATAAGACAAATTCCCTGGGGGTACTCAAGTTATTTTTTGGTGGGGGTGTGCAGTTCAGTTGAAAATTTTGGATTTGGATTGCATACTGCTTGCTGCATTTTTTTGGATTGCTCCCGTAAAATCTAAACTGACTAAAGTAAACAAGGTATTAAAAAATTGTATTGCTACCCACTGCTTACAGAAAATAATTTAAATTAATTTTAGGTTTATATCCATAAATAAAGGTTGGAATTTGGTTTGTATCAGTTAGTTTGCGTAAATATGGATTGCTATACTCAAATATTTTAAATTTTGGATTGCTACCTGATATTTCACAAAATTTGGATTGGGTTTGCTACCACAAGCTAAAATTTTGGATTGGGTTCCGCAGCACATCCCCGTAGTCAAAAAACCTTGAATGCCCCCTGGGGACAAATTCATATTCAAACATGGCATGTTATACATCACTGGAAGGGACATACCATACACATTAAGAAAATACTATTTTTAATGGATTACTTTAATTGCTTCTATTATAAATATTAACAAGTTGTACCACAAAATTTCGGTAAATTTTAAGTTTTTTTCAAACAACTGATATTATAAAAGTTTGCATTATCAAGTTGCTGAACTTTTCTTTAAATGAGGTCATGCATGCATACTTAATTTAATATATAGCACTTGTACTTTTCTTTTTGACTAACCATTTTTTTAGTCTTTTTACGTACGCCACAGGCACAATCCAAAATTGGAAAATCATGACATCATGTAGTCCTGGTTAATGACGTTCTGCACTAGCTCTTGCTCATCTGACTGGTGAACTGTGCGAACAGTCATGGAATCTTACATAGCCAATTACAGTGAAGGTGTCCTAACTTCGAAATCTATGTATTTCCTACCGAATGAGTTCATACATCACTGTCCAAATACTCCCTCGTTATCCAACTTCAACTTCCACTACTCCCATCACCATTTGAAACTCCTGAATGCAGTTTTTACCATGCAGTAAGTGTGTTTTATCCTGGGCCTCACACACCAACCAAGTTTTTTGGCAAGTACCCCCCATCCTTCTGGGTGCCAGCACAGGAGTTGCAAATGGTCTTAGAAGTAGTGGGAGTTGAAGTTGGATAATCAGAAAGTATGAACTTATTCAATAGGAATTACATAGATTTCCATGTTTGAGCACTTTCACTGTAATTGGCTATGTAAGATTCCATGACTGTTCGCACAGCTCACAAGTCAGATTATCAAAGAGCTAATGCAGAATGTCATGAACCAGGACTAGATAGACATCATGAAGCTTGTAAACAAGATCACCAACAAATCAAGTATAAGAGGATATTGCATGATATACAAACTGTATTTTTATGATGATGACATCTTTGATAGTTCTATACTTGTTTTACATGTAATTACATGATGTATTAACTGTTGTTGCACAGGTTTTAGGCTTATTGGCAGCCACGTTTGTTCCGGAGAGGGCACGCCACATTATAATACTTTCCAGAAAGACAAAGCCTTGACTTGAGGATTCAAAGGTGGATTCATCAAGGCCATAGGGGGTGGGCATATTTAAGCTAGGTGACATTTTAGAATAACCTTGAAAAGTGGGCCAAATGCTGATCAGAATCTTTGATATATTTTTTGTTGTGCATATAATACTTGCTTGTTTTGCAAAAACTGCTTCAGTTTTTATTCGATCAGCTTCATATTTGTCAGGCTAAATACAGGTTAAAGTACAGGTTGCTTGAAATTTTGACCTTAATTATTTCCAATATGGCCGACTGGATGATTCGAAGTTGGATTCATAAAGGCCATAGGTTGGTGGGCATATTAATTAGGCTATGTGACATTTTAAAATGAGCTTGAAAAGTGGGTCAACAGCTTCAGTGATGTAATCCTAGGGATGAGATGGCATCTGACATTACAAAATGTCTTGTTATATTTTTCAGTGACTATGGCAAATACCTCATTTACTGTGATGTACGAAGTGCATCATAAAGAGGACAGTGGTGACAGTTGTCAGAAATCTGCAGACAATTCAATCGGTCTTCTACAACTTCCTGAAGAAATTCTATACAGTATATTGAATTACCTTTCTTATGATGAAATGTCTAAAAAAAGATTGGTAAGCAAGGTTGTTTTATTTATTCAGAATGTTTATTTTTAACTGTGATATGTGTTTAATTATGCTTTCATCAAAACATTGAAAAACAAAGGGAATAATAGTTGTATGTGCCAGAAAAGAAAATCTCCGTTAATCTTCATGGTTCAGAACCAGATATTGCTAGAATTGATGTTATGTTTTGCAAGAGGTTGTTGGCATAGTTGTTAGCATAGTTTTGTCTTGTGATTGGCTAAATAATATTTGAAAGCAAAAATGAACATTGATTATGTCATATATTAATATTTCAGTACCTTACGTTGTACCCTGGACAGTTTTCTTTTATTGTGAAATGTATAAACTGAGGATATTGTGCAACAATTATGTGTTAGATATTAAACGGCTTTAACTCTTATAGGTGTGTAAAAGATTTAATCAAGTGTGTCAGTCTCTTCTCAACAAAACCTTTACCAAGCTCCAACATCAGATGCTTCAAAGGTTTCAGAAGATTAAAAACCAGATGCCGCGCAGAGAATCAGCTCGTAGGAAGCATCCAATGGCGAGAGAATGTGATATAATAGAAACATTACATATGAGATTAACCCTACTGCAGATGACATTTGGAAAACATATTGAAAGGAGCCATTGTTGCTTCTTTGCTGGAGAGGTATCAGTTTGTTTTTAATTTATAAGCATCCTGTTTTAGATCAAATTAAATCTCATGGGATAATTGATAAATGGACACATATATTACAGGTATAGTCTTCTAACCTGGTAAAAAGCCATTTAATTGCATATACCAACTGTAAGATGAAATCATCTTGCAGGAGTTAGCACTTAATATGGAAAACAATTTAAGATATAGTTTTGTCTGTATTATAAAATATAATGATAAATGGACAGGGTTATTATAGCCAATCACCCCCCCCCCCCCCCACCATCTTGCAGAAAGGCATTTAATTGCATATGCCTTTTGTAAGATTTAATCGTCTTGTAATAGTTAACACTTAGTATAGAAAATAATAGTATTAATTAGGAAATATAGGGATACCGTATTTTCTTTAATAATCGCCCCCTGTTTTAATAATCGCCCCCCCTCTAATAATCGCCCCCCTCTAATAATCGCCCCCTCTAGTGACTAAAATAAATCAATAATCGCCCCCTCTCTAATAATCGCCCCGGGGTG
>JAOXYB010016931.1:0-18919 GCA_028565635.1 Phoronis ovalis | reverse complement strand
TATGTGTACTTGTGGGTAAGTCCAGTTGTGCAAACGTATGTGTACTTGTGGGTAAGTCCAGTTGTGCAAACGTATGTATACTTATGGGTAGAAAGGAGTAAAACCTAGAATATATTTTTGTATCAATAGTTTTTGTACAAAATGAAAAACTATTAGGACAGAAGTTCAGAAGTATCATTAACAGCTTGTTCACCAGGTGGAAGTATAGTTAAAACGCAACTTGACTAGGCAATTTTACTATGTAAATTACTCATCCAAAATGTTTAACTTTTCTTTGCAAGAAATTGGGTAGTGGAACCCATGGATTTTTTCTATCTCATTTTCACCTCAGTGTAGATTTCTTGAATACTCTTTAATTTAAAAATAATTATATTTCATTTATTTGTACATAATGGTAGTACTATAAACAGTAGCACTATAAACATGTATTTCTCTTGTTTTTTCAGTACTGAGTTAAATGCTGATGCCCGTGAAAAGAATAGTGAGCTTTACTGCTTACGTTGCCATGACAAAATGGGTATTCCTATATGTGGTGCTTGTCGCCGACCTATAGAAGAGAGAGTTGTACACGCTTTAGGAAAAGCTTGGCATGTTGAGGTAAAAATTTCAAATGTATAAGAATAACTGATGGAGTTTGTATATATTTTAATACATAACTATTGTAACACTGTATGAATTGTTTTCCTATGTCTTTGCATCAATTATTTAACGCAAAAATTTGATTGAGAATTTGACACAATGGTTATTTAGATTAAAACTTCTGCTTATTAACGATAAAGATAAGTAAAGCAATGGACTTGTTTCTCTTCGCCATCATTTTCAAAAGCAGTACTCTCCAATGTTCATACTCAAACTAGTTTTACTGTTATAACTAATTTTATCCTGGCTGCTGGTATTACTAAACAAGGCAGCAACACATTTCTTTAATCATTATTATAATTTCTTTTATTTTAGCATTTTGTATGTGCCAAATGTGAACGACCTTTTCTTGGTAATCGCCATTATGAAAAGAAAGGACAGGCATACTGCGAAACTCACTACCACCAGCTGTTTGGAAATATCTGCTTCGTCTGTAATAATGTTGTAGCTGGTGATGGTAAGTGAAACAAATTAGTTTTGTTACAGCATGTCTAGTACCCCCAGCTATAGGCTGGATTTACCCTGTAACTGCCGTCTCAAAATCACTGATAAAACTAGAAGGGAAGTGATATTTGAAAATAGGATCATGTATGAAGACAGCAGTGTCATTTGGTACCAATATGGCCAACTGGTGGCCACGTCTGTTCTATGATAAGCTGTTTTTCCAATAGAGAGATCCTTTCAAGGCAGATGTGTATCTTATGAGCATATGACATTGATGAGCATTTGACCTTGATCTAATTTAAAAAAAAGTAATTTTCTTCTTTTTTCTTACTGGCTTAAACCATTTAAAAACCCACACATTTGCACTCAAATTATGTCAAGTGTTGATATGTGATAAATTTGTAACTTTGTTAATTACGGTAACGTATCGAAGAGTATAACTTTGCAATAAAAAAGAAACAAAATTTCACTAGGAGTAATTATAATTTCAGTTTGTGGGTTTGTAAGTTATTGCACGATAACATGGAATTTCGAAATAATTCAAATAGTTTTAAATCATCTATTTGTGGAAAATCTGAGTCTTGGTAGGAGCCTTCTGAAGCAATTGTCAAAGTATCGAAAAAGTTGGCTTTTTGTTTTTACTCTTTGCAAAGGTTTACTGGCACTCATACGCTCAACAAAATATTACACATTATTCAGTATATCTATGATCTGCCCTATGCATTTTATATCTATCATAACATTTAATAGCGATAAATACTGTTTTAAACTTCACATGTCTACCCATTAAGTGCCAACTTTTTGGATACAGCCAAATTTTTTGATACTTTACTGTATAATTGCCCATATTTGAAAACTTATATATTTTTAGTTGTATTACTAAAACGACCAATTTAGTGATGTTACAAATAAATGAAGAAATAAGAGTAGAAAAAATCAAAAATTGTTTTAAAATTATACTTTGTCACTGTCAGATATATAGACCTGTGTTACCTACAAGGATAAATTAACGAACAATATGTTACTCTAGTTTACAGTATTTATCTACTGCATAGCTTAAGAAATTTCGATATAACACATTTTAACAAAAGAAAACAAGTCAAAACTTAAACTGTTTTGTTGCCACTTCTTACATTGTAGTTTGTCTTCAGAATAGCGACATCACATTTTTGTAATCAGTAGCACAAAAGCAACTGTCAGGTGATTGTTTACTGGAGACAATATCTTACCACAATGTCAGAGATAAGAAAATTTTTTGTAAATGTCCTACAATGTCAATGACTACTTCAAAACATTAGATATCATTGCCAAGTATGATTTAAAGTATGCAATCTGATTTAAATGATACAGTATTTTCCATTTACAATTATAATTATAATTATCATCAGGGCATATTAAAAATAACCAAGCTTATTAAAATACCATTAGCCTGGCTTACTTCATAATGGTAATAATTGACAAAATTATCAAAAACCGCAATATTTTAGTTTTAGAAATAAAAAGATTTCTTTTCATTGTGATAGTTGTTGTTTACAGAGGCTGATAAGATCTTCATTATTATTATCTATATTTGGCATTAAATATTATATGTATTTAGCAATGCTGTGACAGACCTAGTTATGGGAGCTGTAGGTTCTGTTAACTCTTGTCATCCACCGAGTATTCTTCTCATAGCTGTTATGATGCTGTAGTAGGATTACTAAAAGGAAATCTTTAATTTGCAGGATTTCTGGAATAATTGCTAATAGTTGCAATTGTTGTATGTGAAGTGTATCTCATTGAATTTCATGTTTTCACACTCTTGTAGTTTTCACTGCCTTGAACAAAAGTTGGTGTGTCAATCATTTCGCTTGTTCAACATGCGACAGGAAGCTCAGTCAAAAGTAAGTAAAAACTTCAAATATGCACTCTGTCTAAGTACTATAAAATGTGCAGGTTTTATAGTCATGATTCTCAATATCTAGTAAAGATGTAGGAATGTGTTGGCATTATAAAAGTGACTTCATCCAATTAATATTACATGATTTACCAAAATATTTAATATTTTTCACATTGCATAATTCAGATAGTTCAATCAGACCAAAAGTTATGTTTCTTGTTTAATTGAATTCATTTATAGGTACATATCTGAAGAGATCCAAGTGTACATGTGTATAAAACAATCTAACAAAGATGTTGTTATTCTATTTCAGGACGAAATTCTTTGAATTTGATTTGAAACCAGTGTGTAAAGCATGCTATGAAAAATTTCCAATAGAGCTAAAGCGGCGACTAAAAAAAGCTTACGACCTACAACAAAAAAGTGGTGGAAAAGCATAAATATGCAAAAGATATAGTTCTTGAAAGACTGTCTTAAAGGGATTGAAAAGCTAAACTGATCAGTTACCTAGAATATGTAATTGAGGGTTGATTAAGGAAATAACAATATATTAACTTTAGATCATGTTTTATTAAATTATGTGAAAAGACTTTAGGTCTGTATTTGTATTTATGAGTGTTATCTTTGTAAAACATTTTTAAATAACTTGTGTATTAACAGGACGACCATTGACTAATTTGGGCTATATCTAAAATAAAAGGTCTGATTTTGTATAACAAAATATTAATCTGTTGAAAAGCAAAGTTTGCTGTCGATTTCTTTATTGTAGTGCTTTCAATGTGTTGACAATTATGATGAAGATAAAAATGCATCCTTTTAAAACTTTGAAACTCAGTGAAAGCAGCAATATACTGTCTGACTTTTGGCATGTGCAATTTGCTGACAGTGATCTTTAACGACACTAATGTTGCAATTGAAGAAAGTGTTGAATTCTATCATTTTAGTTTTTATATTAAAGACAACATTATGCTTCCATCTAGTTTAAACAGCAGAGAGAGTTAAATGCCTTTTAATTTGCAAAATTCGCCATTTATTTGTCATGGGAGTTCTTCTTGGTTGGAGATTGACAACACTGTTTATCAGGGAGACTGAAATGCAATTAATCTGATGATTCATTCAATCAAAATATATAATGACATGTATTCTGTTGTTTAACTAGTGATTTGTACTGCGAAAAAGATTGATTTTTTGTGGATCTAAGATTTTACAACTGGTATTAGACCGTTTGATGTTTGCGATGCGGGAAGTACTTATTATGCATGAAAAGAAAACAGTCGTTGTATTTGATGTCATGAAGAGAAAATGCGGATTTTTTTTCTAGTCTCCATTGCAAGACTTTCTTACCAATTACTAGCCAAATTAGTTAATGGCCATCTTTAAAACTGTTCTTTAATACTTGATTAAATCTTGTTCTAGATTTCGATCTGTACTAAAACTTTCATTTTTGTCATAATCTGTAAACCTGTTATTAATTTTGTACTGTTTGCTTTGTATATGCAAGCCATACAGACATTACAAATTGAACCATTGTGAAGATACATGTATGAAGTTGCTTTTAAATACAAGTCTATTAGTTTATGTACGATTATTATAAGGAAGTGTAGCCGGAATGATTGCTACTTAGTTATAGTAATCGCTTAATATTCATTTCTTTGGAACAATATGCATTTTAATATAATTTTTTTCTAATCTCATTGTGCCTTATTAAATCATGTATTATTATTATTAATATGTGGATTTTGAATTTCTGTACCATTTACTATATAATCGGCATTGCTCATTTATAGAAAATTGAGGGGTTGATATACATGCAAAAGTATTAGCAGGTATATGACTCACTTTGTTAATCTTTGCATTTATGCATTTAGAACAGTATACTAGTGTGCACAAATGTCAAATGTTTCTCTTGAATGATGCATGCTGTGGATTTTCATGGGATTCTAGGTGTTTTGATTTACCTCCACCTACGTACCATTACTTGTTTTTATTGTTCAAGGGAGATAATTTCTTATATATCACTTTCAAAATGTGTATGTGTTTAAGTACTATATATTAAAATATAATTATATACATATTTACATAAACATATAACAAAGGTATTTGATGTTTATGACATTTTGCAGACAGAACATGTACTGATTTACATAGGTTATGGACCTTTTATTTCGTAAAACCTAGGATATATAACCTTACCAATATAAAACTCTTCAAGTCTTGGAGTAAATAAAAGGGATAAAAACATGATCAAATATATGCACTTTTGACCCGACTTTTAATAAATCCTGCATATATGCATTAATTAAAACAAAGACAACATTGAAAACTACATTCACGAAAAAATTGAATCCTAGTTTCCGGCGTCATCCGAAATACGTAGACATAAAGCCAAATCCTGATAACAAGTAAATATTACTTAATTGCCCGGATACGCCACCCCGGTAAAATAAAAAAAATTTGTTTAGTAAATGGAAACAAAACCACTTCCCTCAAAATGTTTTTATTTACGAGAAAGCTAAATCCTATTTACGTATAACAACACGCTTTCGGACACATAATGACCAATTCAATAGTTGTTTATTTTAAAATCCGGCCCACATCTACCTGGTCATCAACAACCAATCACAGCGCTCGTGATACTGGCGTGATATCAACCTATAAGTTCTTAGGTTCATGGGTTCATTAAAAAGGGGGGATTTGCCTAAAATATCGAAAAAAATAAGCTGTATTATACCTGTAAATTTAAATGTTTGCATAAGGAACGTTTGTCAACTATAAATTTCAGTACTGTAATAAGAGTAACCTGTAATATATTTTTGAATTGTGTCATTTTAAATTGGAAACTACCCTTTCACCCTACTGCCGGCACATTTTGGTTCACCCGGAAGAGAATGAATCAACAGGGTTCGGTGATCAAAATTCACGGTTTAATCTCGTGCTGTTGCAAGAATCCGTAGAGTACATGGAAATTGAACTTTCCCGAGGTAAAACGTGAAACAGGTCACTATCTTGCTCCTTATAACAACGGACCCCGGTGTCTAAGTTGTAGTTCGTCTTCTAGTTTTTGTCGTCATGGAACATTTTGGAGAAGAAAACGCTCAACAGTCATTGCTGAGTGCAATGAACAAATTCGTGAATGCAGTAGAAAACATGGATAACACGGTCCTGTTGCCAAGCCGTTTGAGAGATATAACATGCTCTAAAGACGACGACAAAACAGATTTGACAAAAATAGCACCTGAAGATTTATATGGCTTCTACAAAACTTTGAATGGTTTGAAAAATGAACTGGTTCTAGGTCCTAGTAATTCTATTAGTACTGAAAAGTTAGACTGTGAATCGAAATCTGTAGAAATGTTTGGATTTCATTTAAAGGGACTAACAAACTGTTTGAAAGATTTGACTAATGCTGCAAATACGTTAACAACACGATACCAAGAAGAATTGGGTGATGGACCAAACCGACAGTCGCCTCCTCTAACATATTAAATTATCATCTTGCAAGACGAAGTTTGATGGATTCATGATTGCTTGGACAAAAACAGTGATTGCCGTTGTTTGATCATTTGACTGTATGCAAAATGAAATTGAACTGTGTTTATCATGCCAAAAAATAAAAATCAATGAATGACCATATGGCAAAAAATATGTTACACTAATCACTAAAATCTTTTTAGCGATTGTGCTGGTTGGTGTACATACAAGAAATTAGTTTGTTAAAGACTTAACTATTTGTATGCAGTTCTGCATATAGCTCACTATGCAGGTAGCAGAATATACATAAATAATCAGGAGTGGACTGGTTGTCGAGTAATGCATGGAAGACAATAATAGAAATGATTCTATACAACAATCAATTTTTTAAGAAGCATTCTGTTCATTACTGAATAAATAATTTATACTAATTTATAACTAATATATACTCAATACGTGAGATGGCCATAATAGCATGATATTGATAGGAGTTTTGAATTTAAGCCATTTGGTAAAAAATAGTTTTCTGAAGTGGATAATTAACGGAGTTTAATCTTCTTTTTGCACAGAAGCTTTACATCATGATATAGTGATGTTGTGCATAACTGAGTTTGTATGCCAAATACATGTAAAGGGCGTTGAGCGTGGACATTGTCATTTGAAATCCACTTCGAAATTGTGAAATGTTAACCGTTGAAGCAGAACTTTGCCTGCATAGTGTCATAGTAATGTGTAAACTGATATTCTGTATGTGCAAAAACTATTTTGTTATAGATGATAAAGGCAGCATATTGTATTTAATAATGTTTTGTGCAAAAATAACTGCGGTGAACAGTACATCTAAATGTTTATCCTGTCCCTGTTGTGTAGATCTATATGTAAAACACCAAGGAATTTGGTGCAATGACTGCAACTTCTGTAAATGTTTTAAAATGCTATTATATATAGTGGTGCTGGATACTGCTATATAATGGTGTTGAAAGCTTTTTGAATTGGGTTTCATACAAGTTTTTTGGGTACTGTTAAAAAAGAATGTACATATTCTTGGGTAATGTAATGATGCAATGAATAATGTCGATCACGTTTCTAGATCTGTTAATACCTTGAGTTATCAGGATGAACTGCTGAGCAAGGTTTAATACTAAAGTACCTTAATAGTACCAGATAAAGGACAGTAGTAGTAGAAGATAAAGTGTCTTTTTAAATCTAAAGTTTGTTGACCCCCACCCTCTGTTGTCCTATATTATGAACTATAATATACTCCTCCATCCCCAGGTATTTGAAAATGTCCTAGCACAACCGAAGTAAAATGCACAATTTTCAAACTGGACTGTTTAAAATGTTTAAGTGTCTATTTTTGTAATAAAAATATGTAATTTAAGCAATTGATGTTTTTTTTATGAGTAAAATTTTAAAAGTCGCTGATGCATTGCTTCTTTACATTTCTTTCATTTGCAGAATATTTTCTGTTTTCTTGGCAGTAAAAAAAACATTGGCTATGCCAGTGTTTTGGCTCCAAAGTATCCATCATAAAGGGATTTTCATAGTTGGTAAAAAAAAGTTAATGTAGTCAACTCAAGTTCTGTAATCACGATCAGATTTTGGTATTAACAAACATAAATGGATGACCTGTCTGCGAACCTCAGAATAGTGAGGAGATGACGTCACGAATGTTTTTATCCCTGGACTACAGATTTGCAAAAGCAGAAAGATTAAAAAATACAACAAAACATGCATTGAATTTGCAAACCAATTAAATAATACATTTTTTTATTTTCAGTGATACAGTGTATACTTTTATAATTTTCCATTTATTTAAACAAGCAAACTTTGCAACAATTCAAACATACTTATACCAGGCACTTAAAAATCAGCTGACCTGCTATTGTAAAACAAATAGTTCATTCACTCTTTAATTGTTTGACAGTTCAATGCAGCTGTTAGTTTTTTTCCTCAATTTCTGTAAACTTTGGAGTGCTTTTGTTTTATTTGATGATGAAATCAACGAAAATGTGTTTTTATTATTAAAATATATGAGAGAACATTACTCTTATTGTTTATTTAAATTCCAGCTGGATCCAAGAAATTTTAAGTTACAAACTACAAATAGTTCATTCACTCATTAATTGCTTGAAAGTTCAATGCAGCTGTTATTTTCCCCCTCAATTTCCGTAAACTTTGGGGTGTTTTTTTTTTTTTTAAATTTGATGATGAAATCAACGAATATGTGTTTTTATTATTAAAATATATGAGAGAACATTGCTCTTATTGTTTATTTAAATTCCAATTGGATGGAAGAAAGTTTAAGTTACATACAGGATAACAAAACATGTGTATTATAAAACTCTGCTATATGGCATCCCTTTATTCCTTTTCCTCTACAAAGTTTAACTTTACTATGTTTACAACAAATATCCTATAGAAAATTAAAAAATAATCTGCCTGAGACACTTGTTACACTTTGTGTGTATTACTTTAGGTAAAATAATAATTCAAGTTATCCTCCATTCCTTTATCTATAATTCCAAAATAATCTTAAATCTAAAATTATAAAATTTCCAGTTAAAGTTATTTTCGTGTATATCAATGACGTGAGAAGATGACTAGACCCGGAAAACTAGACTTGCATAAGTCTAAAATGACCTTTTTTTCATAATGCTATTGTAAATTTTGATTACAATATAAATGAAATTTCTGTCATCCTTACCCTTGTTAGCCCGGACTCCCATAACCCAAACATCGACTCAATTTGAAGATTGGGTGCAGAGTTATGACTTTCATCTGCATGTGCTTTCAAGTTGTTTTTAAAATCGTCTTATTAAGAAAAAGTGTATATTGTTATTTTATATTATACAAAAAAGAAGCAACTTTGGATTTTAATATGGTCTGTTTGTTCAGGCTAATAAATTATTAAATATAGATAAAGTCGAAAAACCTTTATTATAATTCCCACTGTGACGTGTCGTGTTAGTGTGTTGGAGGCCCGCTTATTGCAAGCATGTGGTGCATCTAATGACCAGTATTCACACCTGTCGAGATTTAATAATTATATGCAGGCATCGCCGCACGTTTAAATCAAAAAATAAAATTACCACTATTCCTGGATGCTACTACAGCCATCACCATCTGATATTTTCAAACTATAGCTATTGATAACGTAACAATATTTCTACGAGTTATTTTTATCTATCACTGATCACTGTATTTTATTACAAACGCCGTTCGGATTTTTTGGTGTCTGGAAATTGAACATAGTGGACCCCCGCCCGCGGGTCACTACAAAAGATAACATGAGGGTATGCTAAACACCAAAAAATTGAGAAATCGCTGCCCGGGAGACGAATTTTGAAAAATACGTATCCCTTTATAAAACAAAAATCATCAAAAAAAACCTAGTCCCTGAAACAAAAATCATCAAAAAAAACCTTGACCAAAATGTGAGGAAAAATATGTGAAGTTCCTTGACTCCTTGACGCCTGAATAAGATAAAAATATTAAGCATGGTACAAATAACAATATTATAAAATATTGGTTGCTTTATGAGTATAAACGTACACACAGGTGTAACTACCATAAATAAAATCACATTTGAATAAGTTAGGAACATTAAAAAAAATATATTTGCTATTTTATCGACCTTTTATTTTTACAGCACTAAAATATAAATTCTTGGCTAGTACTACAGAGCTCCAGTTTTTCTTGCACACCCTGAAAGACAGAATAAGACTTCAAATCATTTATATTAAAGAGCGAGGCATTGTTAATACAAAAGTTTTTAGAAGGAGGACTGCACTTGCATAAGTAGCTCTCGACCTTCTGCTTTAGTAATACAGTAAGCAATGTTTTTAATGATTTTACTAAAAAAAAACATTAAAGCATATCATGTAATGGATGTCCGCTAGCCTAATAATCAACTATTAAAAAGAACTATCTTATTTGAATTCAGTTTAGAGTTGTCAAATTTGTGCCGTTACCGTGAGTCACGTTAATCAATGTTTGTTATGGCTAAAAGTGATTTATCGTTTTTAATTATTGAAAGGACTCAAAAATCTTGTCATTGGGTATATATTGTCTTGCTAGCATATATTGGGTAATTACTAACCGGTACTAAGACAAGATTGGATAGATAGTTTGGTGAAAAAAAAGTGCGCAAACAGCTTACCGAAGCACGTTTAATTTTCTGTTCACAAAGGCCTCCAAGAGGTGTTGTATACCAGGATTTTATATATGTATAATGTATACAATCAGTTTGGGGTACTGTTTCTAGGATTGTTCCAGCGGTTCGATTGTTGCTTGTAGCGTCACGTAGTGACATCAAGCGGCTACCAGTAAAGTTGCATAACAAGAACTGTGCTGTTGTCAACCAGCGCTACCTACCGTATACACATCATATTTAATATCTGAATGGTTATTCGTCAATAGAGGGCAACGGAGTATTTGTGCTAAAGTTATCAGATAATGTAGCCCTTGGTAGATTATTGTATCATGCCAGGTGTTCGATTTAATATCTCACAGTAGAACGTATTCTATTTTCTTTTCTTTACTAATGCATTTCACACTGGTTCAGTCGGTATAATTAGAAGGTGAAACCTTCAATCCGCAAAAAATCGGTAAATACGTATGAATTGTGAATGATATTTCTATAAAATTCCGATATCATAATAGTCTTAAAACATATATCCTTATAACAATTAAGAAATACCTTAAATATATTATATAAATAACATGCTACAATGTTAGTATAAAGAACGTCTAAACTGTTTATTCAATGTATTATACTTATTCATGGTTGGATGAATAATCACATATACCTACGTACAAATCCCTTCTTTATATTAAAATGAGACTTGTATTTGACCCGATAATTTCGTCTATGGGATAGGTGGATCATATTTTGAAGTACTGCTATTTTGCCGTGAACGTTTCAAAGTGAATTGGGTAATTTTATATACATATATAAATGTTTTTATTTATTTAATGCTAAGATATGGACTGGATGATACACTGTCGGTAGTAAGGTGAGCGTTTGAGGAAAATATATTTAGAACTAAAATGTTTAAAAGTTAGAATTTTCAGGTAACCATGAGTAATTTTTCTCTCATATTAATGACACGAGTGAATCACAAGGGCGAAACTATGTCATCACCTATAGCATCCATAGTTTGCAAGACAGTCATACGAGTTGAGTTGTTGGACAATGAACGGCTATTGTTTTAACGGGCGGTTTGTAGTTTGTAATTATAGTGATTATACGAGCTCGAGGTACGAGTTTTTATTAAGACATAGCTAATGTGCAACAACATCAGCGACAGCTAGTTAGGCCAAGAATAAGCCCAGTGGGACTGAAACCCACCTTAAAACGGTTGTTTGGCTACAATTCGGATAAATCGGAGAAAATGCTCTCTGACTTAACTTTTGTTATTAGCATTAAAACACACGACCCCGGCAAACGACACATTGGAAGTTGCGTGAGAAATTGTTTCTCATATGTTCCTTAATGTTTGTTGACTAGTGATATCTTACCTACGAGTACCAGAATATTAAGCAGGGACTCATAAGTATACATTAATTTGCCTAATCATTGATATATAACAGCGTAGACCAATGATTTGCTTGTTTCCAGTGCTAACTACTTCTAGCAGTGACAAAAATATATTCCTGTGAGTGTCCCCGGGGGAGTGTCGTCCTGTTTGTTACAATATGTATTTCGTATGTAGAGAAACACCGGACAACCGCCGAACGAGTCTAACTCATTGTTTTAACTTGATGAGGGAGATAAAAAGCAAGATGACCTACACGAATGATCGATCGAAACTATCACTTATATATTTTTTCTGCATGGAACTACGATACATCCGACAACTAATTTATTAACTACCTAGTAAAAGTTCAGTTTAATTTTTACCAATCTGTCAAATACATACTTAATCATATATGTTATAAAAATAATACTAATAACAAGAAGTATGGCATTCATCCATGTTATAGCATATGGAATAACTGAAAGATATTTTGGTCATTGCACTCTGTAAATATTGGACACAATTGCGATACAATGCAAAATCTCTCAAATCCTCTTCTCAGCTGTTCTATGCAATCTATTTTAACAATGAAACATTAGAAAATATGTAACCCAAGAAGGTTACTTTTAAGCAGTTTAAATGTGTATTACAACGTTCTTCTTTATTTACTGAACAAGGGAAATTTTTGTTATGATACTGTATTAGTAAGTATTCGTAAACAATATAATGATTAGTTGTAAACATATTATTAAATTTATAATGCTTGTTAAACAATGTTCGTACTTTAATCTAATTATCTTAACCATTATCGTTAACAATGTGCCGATGAAACTAACATTGTTTTGACATTGTGTATTCTGAGACTAATAAAACTGGATTTATTATAGTCCCGAGTACTTTGAACGCATTGTTATAATCATCATTTTTTAGGAAAAACATTACAGGTACAGTTTACATAGACACTTCCTTAAATCGATGGGATTTTTCCCCCCCATAGATTCCAGTTAACGAGTAGGTGGTCTTGTATAATCTATCTAGGCATGAGCTTCTTGTAATTAGTTTTGGTATTTACTTTTTGTGCGCAATGAATACTTGGCAATTGAACGCTTATTACTTATAGATGAGGAAAGATTATGTATCATATTTTATTTTAAGGCTAAATTTGAAGGAATGGAAACACTATGGTAGTTATTGGATAGTTGCTTTATAATCATCTTAAAAAATACATTTCTAATGTTTGGGCCGGGTGTCATATTAATGCTGGGTATTTGTATACTCGTGTTTTGTCCGGGTGTCATATTAATGCTGGGTATTTATAGACTCATGTTTTGTCATTCGGACAGTATTGTTAATCTTCCCACGGAAAATGCAGGTCATGGCTAGTAGTAAAATAATCATATCTTTTTATACAAATCACGCATCCGTGTACACTTCGTGTAACGAGATCTTTACAAATGTAAAAGCACTTGATAGCATTATAAATATTTCATTTCTTAACAAATAACGAAATTCGTTCATTCGCATAAATAAGATATTGTGTATTCGGAATTTGCGATGGTATACGAGTAGCAAGGAGTTGTTCAACAAACGTACACTGATGATTATGATATAACTTCGTATTACTAATTATTAGATTTTATAGGACATCTACTTTCTAACACTTCTTCCAGGCTGAGGATTTTATAAGGTCTCTTTCTTTGTAAACTGATATTTTACGTGTACGGTATATATCGTGTCACGAGAGAAAATCTAATATAAAGGGAATATTTGGATATTTTTTCGAAGAAAACTACATGTAGTGACGTTCAGATTTCTGCTCAGGACGAAGTATATCTAGTACAGTCACATTTAAGTATATTTAACAACAGCCATGTTAAACTTTCGGGAAATAAAATGAGGTTTTGTTTGCACAGACTTGTATATACAAGGGTGTTAACACTATGGATATTTTGAGATCAAGCAAGATATGGTAACGAGGACGTAAAGTTTTATATCGGATTTATAAATGTCACTTGCCACAAGGTAAGGTTTGAAGCTCGTTTGAAACATAAAGCATAATACGTGAATTGAAGTGTTCTGTCAATAAATTTGTAAATTGTCTTATATCAAAAAGCACAGTCAGTACCTGGAACGACTCAATGTGTCATCGGTTCGGATCGGTTCTCGGTTATATACGAAGCATATAATATAATAACGATAATAATACTTGCGCGGAGGTGTTTTTTTAAACTTTTTTATACCATTTAGCTGAACTAAATCTGTGATGCTACCGGTAATACAAAATCTAAACAGTTATTTCAATTCCTCAGGTGAGCTATACATGAAACTGTAAAAGGGTTCACATTACCTTTAAACATTTAGATGAATTTGTTTTATCATTTTAGTGCCACATAGATTGACATACTTTACCTGTAGTAAAGTAATCAAAACTCGAAAGTACGTAAATCTAAATATATTCCATAGGTTAAGGTTTTGCATAGTATAAGTCTAAAAGCAAATAGAGTCTATGCTCAGCATTGCTCAGCGTATGGTAATATAAGTGGATATTGAAATAAGCAGCCATCTCGGTGATGGGTCTATAAGCTCGTACAACAACAACAACAATTTATCATATTCAGCTCATGGTAAACGACGAAGAGGACACTGAAATCAACAGTTATCCCGATGAAGTCTATCACGAAGGAACATCTAATAAGTACTTGGATATCTTTTGAACTAAACCTACCCGTAGTTACGATCGTCTGAAATGATGGACATTTTTTTCGATGTTGTGTTCATTTTGTAATTATTTAAAATTGTGGCAAACTGTATATAGCACACCTTGCGTGCATAGAGTAGACTACCTCTGCAGGGAAAACACTGTACAGTAGTTCAGTTGATTTTGTCGCCTGATAAGAAACATACAGACACGCGAAAGGTATTTCTAAGGAATACCAAAGTTATCAATTCACCGCTACATCAGAAATATAGATACGCAAAAGAAAACCTTAACGTGATAATAAATTTGTCTAGTACCAAAAGCAACGATGTAACGCTGGAAAAAAGTGCACGTATTAAAGTTTCTTTAAACTACTGGTACCTAAATTGTTTAGGTAAATTGCACTATTTTACCAATTTTCTCGATAGGAGACAGAAACAATATCTATGTGTATGGGAACAAAACCATATGATGTTAGGCAATAATATTATTGATTTTTTCGAAAGTGCAGATAGATAGATTGAGATGTGGTAGTGTACCTGTATATGAACAACAGGTGGATTTGAAAGCCAGCATCGACAATACTGCAGCAGTCATTACATATCTGTTTCGTATTCGGATTTATATCAGTTAACTTTTGAATTATGTATTAAACGTGTGCTCAAATCGCGTATCACTGCAGACAAAATGTGATACATGTAAGTAGTGGAGTAACAAACCAGCTGACGCAGAGGCACACTTCACAAAATGAGTGTACAAGTTTAGGCCGAAGGCGTACTAAAAAATTTATTTTAGTAACATGTAAAATATTTTTGTACGAAAAGCTCTTCAAAAAGTGATTTTTAGATATTAAAATTTGTGCGACATGTTTCTGTCAAACCAGTTTTAAATAATTTTCAGGTGTACCTCTACGTGAACTGTAGGTGTTACTTATTTTTCGCACGGTTTATATTTAAAAAAGATTGTATTTCAGTTAGACAAAAGACAACTGTAGTTAACTAATGTCTTCTGTTTTAAAACGTTTCTGTATTTTTTATTTTATTTTATCGATTGCCCTTAGCGTATTGGCAGCTATAACAGATATGTGTAAGGTTGCTTGAAATTAAAGAATGTAATAATTAAGAAGCAAACTCTGTCAACCATTAAAGATGCATAATACAATTGAAGATGTTTACCAAGAAATAAGTACTTTGAGGCTTCAGGCTCTTTACGGAATTGACCATTAATCTAACAGTATTGCCAGTGTAAAGTGGATTGACCATCATGAAGGTTGGGAGAAATTTATTTTTCGTCATTTAGTACTGTCATATCAGTACTGTTCGCCATGAGCGTTGCGAAATGGCGATTGTTGTTTCTTTTTAAATTGAGAAATAATATGAACACGATCAACACAGTGTGCGTAAAGGACGGCTGATCGGCGTTTATTTTTCCTCTGAATATCAGTGCTATCACAGGTACTAATTTACGAGATCGGTAAAATTGGGAAATACCTTATTCAAACGAAAACTATTCTCTTTTAAAAACTCGAAAAACACTAGAGTCGAAAAGTTGAATACCGAAGCGAGCGCAGTTGTAAAATAGCGTGAAGATTTTATAACCAGGGCGGATTTAACAATTATTCTTCTAACCGTCCAAAACATGTACCTGTACTTTTATGTTAAGAAGCAATTTTAATAAATGTATTATTAAGTCCTTTACGAAAGGCTACAATTTTCTTCAAGTGTCGTGAATGATTTCAATCAAAAGAGGTATTTTCAATTGCATTAATTTTAAGAAATTATACAAAATCATTGTCACCCAGCTTGGTTAATTCATAGATACAGCTAATGAGATTTTACCTGTTTTCTTTTGATCATTTGACCATTTCGTGTGAAGTCAGTCTACGGATACTACACAAAGTATGTATCAGTAAAAACACGGATAATTTTAGATTAGAAAATGTCCGCGACCATGCAATTTCAAGATATCTTAGTAGTTAAATTTTGTGATGGAATTTTCGTTTTAAAAAATTATTCGATTTGTTGCACTTTAGACACTTTAATCTCAGTACATTTGCTAATAGTCAGTAAAGCGAAAATGTAAAGGATATTTCGAGAAGCTGTATATGCTCCTGTGTCCAGATATTATTTTAGCAAACAATTCAAGATAAGAACATGTAAACCTTGGTATTAATTTGTTACCAGAGTAGCATATTCTAGACGATGTTGTTATTCATACTTTTCATTCCGTTTGACTCTGAAGAATGCCGCATACGTGATATAACAAAATACATACAGGCAATGTGAATTGCAAAGTGGCGCAATAGGTACAAAATATATTATTATTCAATAGCATTTCAATACTAAAAAGGGCAACCTGTCGCATGTTAAACAAGTTTTGGAGGCATAGTTAATAAATAGTTATGTTTTGTAATTTACTATTTCTTTATCGCTGTTTTTGTCGTTTACAGGTAATAGAGTAAATTTCAAAGTTGACTGGCGATAAGGACTACTATACAAGTGTCAATAAGGAGTAACGAATAAAAAAACAAAGGATGGTGTTAAGAAGACCTTTTAAAGACTTATTTTTTGTTTTACTTTGGTGTTTTATATCGACAACAGAAGCACAGCAGCCACCGCGAGGTATTCAGTTTTAGAACACTAAAAGAGAAAATAAGTGCATACTATGCTTTTTATACTATACTCTATACTTTTTACTCAACTGAAGGTGGATCACATCTTTCACACAATAGACCTTTTCGATGTCATAGTATTACTTCTTACTTAAGTACACTATAAGATTATAAGATTGGATAGCGCATAGAAGAACATTACTAGAAAAATGTTTAAAATGAAACGCATCTTTGTTTTCATTGCCATGATTCTCAATTTCTGAGAAGGCATCAAAGAGGACAATTTAAAAACATGTAATATACAACAAGGTAAAAAGAGCCTTCATTGCGCCTTACTTCATTGTGATATTTTTTATATTTCGTACAGTAAAGAATTGTGCATTTTGTCAATTTCAGGCTGCACACTGTTAAATGCTACACAGAGGGCAACAGTTTATCCCAGTGTAGGAATTATAGTAATTGCAGGCATTAGAGAAGACCTCGAAGTTGGTAAGCAATTAAACAGCCGATTTTTATTACATGCACTGTTTTATATATACACATCGATCGAAGTGATTAATTCTTATGTAGGACGCTGTTGATTAATTAATGCACACCAGGTTTGTTTAATGCAAGCATTACCCGGGAAGCATTACGTAAATGTTTTGGTTTAAGACAGTTACCTCGGCCAAGTATATCACATGGAGCTGGAGTTAAAAACTAAGATATAAGAAAGAGCTCTATATAAATACACAGAAACGGTGTTTGCGCTCAGAGCCTTTTATTACTTTGTATTCAAATTAGCACCACTCACACTACCGCATTAGCTCTGGTCACTTTTTATGGAGGTTTATGTACAGAGTGGGACCAATAAGACTATTTCTTTTTATTCCCAGGTGTATCTGATCATTTTTTTATTTTATTGCTTTTTATATTTTTAGACACTGTCATTACTAATTTTACGTTGGGGCAAAGTAACAATGTAGTCACTTTAACAGAAACGCCACATCCGTATTTCGAGTTAATTACGCCAAATAACAGCATAAGATTGAAGAGCCCGTTAGATGCGGAACTTGATGTCAATCTGCAGCCACTCATATTGACTTGTACGGATGGTCAGGAAAGTTATGTAAGCATTTATTTATTTATTGCATTATTATCTCAGAAAAAATACTTGTTTTGTAACAATGTCACTTTTAGCTGAAAACCGGATACGATTCAACAGGTTACACTAGTTTCAGCTGGAGTTAAATACGTGTATGTTTTATAAGGTGTTCGCTGTAAAACATTTCGTAGATTCTGAATATCAATAAGGAGTGATACTTATAATAAAGAGTAAGAGTTATATGAAAAATGCATATTTATGTAAATACTTAAATATCGACCATGTCTTACTTTAAATCAAGGATATATTAAAGCAGTAGTTGAAGACTGACCTCAGTCCCTTTTGGGTGTTTTTAAACCTTATTCATTTATAACTTGTCAAAATTTTCTTGTTTTTATGCCCATCACTATGTAATAGTGAAAGGGCATATAGCCGTACTGTCGTCGGCGTCGGCGTCGTATGTAACCTTTTCTTTGTGTTGCTATATTAAAACAGCTTCAGCTTTCGTCAGATCATCTTCGTATTTGGTACAGGGTAAGTACAGGTCAAAGCGCAGGTCTGATGTAATTTT
>JAOXYB010016909.1:1426-18931 GCA_028565635.1 Phoronis ovalis | reverse complement strand
TACATATATATACACACACACACACACGCACGCACACACACGTACATACATGCAGACACACACACTCATATACTTAATTCCTGTGACAGCAAGTTTATATATAATAATATGAAATAAACGTATATATTCATAAAAAGCGGTCTAAAATATATAGACTTGATCTCCAGTTAATCAACAACTATAATATATAAACAAATAATTTGGATCTTGTCATTAAGAAATGTGTATCTGTATTTAGCATTGTAGAGTGCGGAAAACTATTTTCAAACATGATGATGACTTCTTGTATTGACTTTGAACATTATTAAAATCCTCATCCATTAAACTATCGGGTATTCTAGATATTACATCATAATACTTAAAAATTGTTCTTCTTTGATCGTCTCCGAGAAGACCCCGTAAGCAATATTTTAAAATACCATGTGAAGCAGCCTGAAAAGATGTGACAGTAGCATTTGTTTGCTTGACATTATTGTTCACTGTTTCATTTGTCTGTTGCAATTCATAACTCATGCGGATATTATTTAGAGAGATTTGTACAGGTAAAATTATAGTTGTAATATATAGTAATTTTATTGTGGATGTGAAATCCTTTGAAAAATGAAAAACATGAAAAGTAATCCAAATCCATTCAAAGAACATTTGTTCTGGTATCTGGTATATGTCAGCAGATTTTAAGCTATCCTTGCTCCGAAAGATTGGTCTTTCATCAAAATGTTCTCCAATGGGGCCTTAATGCCTCCCCTTCTTCCATTCGCCGTTGTTACTTCGTCAGGTTCATGTTCATATCATCTGTCTAAAATTAAAATGCCATTTTGTAATCTGTTTTGTGATTCAAAAACTCTGCTGTTTTCAATGGCATTATACTGTAGGTATCATTTATAGAGGACAATTTTAATTTACAAACAATTGTTTATTCCGCAACTGGTGTAAAAAAAATTTTAAATTCCCATTTTTTTAAAATTGACTTTGCAATTAGGACAATCAGCATTATATTATACTTTTATTACATGTATGTAACTCATTAGCACTGGAGTAGCACTATGCGAGCATTTAAGTAAGTTTATATGACAAAATCTTAATTGGAAGTAATGCTTGTGTGATGAGAACATGTTGTAGTGCACTTACTAATATATCTCTATGGCAATTAATATATATATATATATATATGTATGTATGTGTGTGTGTGTGTGTGTGTGTGTGTGTGTGTGTGTGTGTGTGTGTGTATGTGTATATGTATATATGTATATATATATATATATATAATATATATATAAAAATGTACTGGTCTAGAAGATTGTTTGCTATAGAAACAGTCTAGAAGTGATCAGTGCTGAATTTTGATTCAAAAATAATATTTTTCACATGTAACTGATACTAATGCTAATACGGTACAGAGTGTTGACTATGGGATAACTTAATTTAAAAATTCTTGACCCTTCTTGCAAAATTATGCCCATAAGGCTATTTAGTACTTACTTTTGATACTAGATTGTCCTTAGACAATTGATATTATATTCTGCCAATTAATAAATGTAATGTAATTGGAGCAATTAAAAGGTGCAGGATTATACATAGATAATCATGATTATAATGTGTAGTATGATTTCAGGTATGTGGTGTTATGTGAAAATGTATTTAAGTAAATTGAAACAAATTAGTATATATTCTTTTGTACTGTTATAAATACCTAGCTGTAAGACAAAACAGTGCATTAATATAAAATCACATTATGAATATTGTTTGTATTGTAACAGAACTGTTGTATTTTGTATTCATTGACTCAATTATATATTAAAATAAATAAGCTGATTATTTATTGCATACTTTTTTTGCTAATTTATTTCTACAAACTGTTTTAGGTCATCAGTTGTGTTGTCGTCTAATATTCAGCAACACAATGCCTTTTATGTACTGGCTATAATACATGTTAATGAGTGACCCTACTACATGTATTCAATAATCTTGCATAATATCTTTAATCCATCTGTGTATCAGCAGCAAGATATTAAAACTTAATCATTTTGGTGATACGGGTGTGAAGTAATCAAAGGCATGAAATTGCAGTAACCATTATAAATAATTCAGTGACTTGTCCAACATCTTAAATCAAGATTCACAAGTCTAATGCAAGCCATTTATTTTTTGTGGAAATATTTGGAAGTAAGTTGTGCAAAAAGCTAAAAGGTTAATGTAAAAATACTGCATAACAAAGATTTTTGTATTTTTGATGTTGAATTCAAGTCAAGTGTATAAGGTTTGTATATGATTTTGGAAAACACTGTTATACTTATGCCTGTACTTGTGTATAAAACTTCATAAAAATGAAGTAGACAGTCAAAAATATTTAAATGTACAGTACTCTTTTTATAAAATGAAGATAATGGGAATTGTTAAAAAGACTTGACAAATATATAATTAGTCACAATATTTTTTTCAAATATATTACTGGTACCCATGTGTGGGAATGGGATTGTGAAAAACCTCTACATATGTTTTCCCATTTTTAAATTTGACCCCTTTCCACTGACTGGAAGAAATTTTAGATACCGGCCCTCCTGCCGGCCCTAAAATGCGTTGAAATTGGAAAATGCCCGGGAAATGGAATTATGGGAAATTCACTCGCACTTAGGCAATCGCAAATTAAATAAATTTCAAGGCGAAGTTTGGTCAAGTGGTTGGCGATTTTTATCGGGGATCACCCAGTTCTCCGAAGGCTCTCTGGTCCGACAGCTAGCTAGTCCGATACTACTATTTTCTTATTGTAATTAGATTTAAATAATGTATTAAGTGTTAAAATATTCAATTCTGTAAGAAAAATAAGTAAAACAGAATAATAAAAAAGTTATACATCTTGTTACAGACCGAAAAAAGTTATTTTTTGTAGTTTTTAACGCAATTTGGGTTCTCTGGTCCGAAGTCTCATTAGTTCGAAAGCTCGCTGGTCCGAAACACAAACAAGTGGTAAATAATGCCTACATCAAAGAGTGTGATTACTGCTTTTTAGATCTGACTCAGCATCCCGTCTTGGTTCTAATTATACGTAGCACTATTTCGGAGAATTATTACGATATTTTGTGAAACAAAATAAAAAACGCCATATTCCAAAATTTTTAGTCCTGTTAGTTATCACTTATGCTGATAAAACATTTTTCCAACTTTATGGTATGAGCGAGAAAACCCCTTTCATCATCATCATCATTGTTATAACCAATTCAATACTGCACATTAAATGCTACATAATTTATTGTATCGTTAAGATATATTTTACGTTTAATATTCTTTATCGTTAAATTAAATGTTATAATTTCGAAAAAGTAATTTAATGAACATTCTAAATATATATTCTGTAAAGTGTTAAGCTCTGTTCAATCCAATTCATTGTATAAACATGACAAGCCGGCTTAATAGCGTCAGATATTTTCAAATCATGTTCCGTCTGAAAATATTGGTGTCATATCATCAAAACAGCTTATTCTTACCATGAGATACCGACTTTATATAGTACAAGTTTAGCTATATACTCGCTTCTAATTGTAAAAAAAAAAACAGCCAAACAACGATTTGTATTTTATATAGGCGTATTTAATCGCTAAACAAAATTGACATTAGCAGTCATACCGTACCTAAATGTGGCTTTACAAAGAACTTCAATTGTTAGATAAAAAGTAGTTTCACTCTAATCTTGAATATGCGATGATATTCAAAAACTAAAAGTCGTTAATAATAATCCTCTAAAATATGAACTTAAGAAAAAATTATTTAAACATTAGTAATGATAGAATTAGTTAAAGTTTGCAAGTTTTCATTAAAATATTTCATGCTTACAACGAAGTTTTCATAATTTTTTTTTTGTATTTCGCTGTCAACAAGATAATGAAAATGCTAAAAATTTAAAATGCAACTGCTGAGAGAAAATTTATTAATTTTGTATAATGGGTAGACATCCGATCGTAGAATATAATGTTTAATTGAGAATGTGAAACGAAAACTACACGATTGATGGACTAATTAGAATTAACCAACGTAAAGTTGGCTAAATATTCAACTGTTAAGAAACTCAACAATTCACATAAATTTAACGATTTGAAAAAATACGTTGTTTTTAATATTTTTCTCCAATTTCATTCATTTCTAACAAATAAATAAAAATTCCATATCACTTTTATATTTTGAAATTGTTTCAGTACCCACATTTTATGTCAAGGCAAAAACACTTATTCGAACACTATTCATAGCATAGTGATTAGAGATTTGCATATTATATGTTTTAATTAATACTTTAAAACTGCGAATTAAATAATACAGGGTCTAACAGTTGTGGTGTTATGAAAAACTACAGCAAAGTTTTAAAATGGAAAGATTTTTGAAGCATTTTTGGTGGCGTGGTTGCATACAAAATTGCTTGCGTATATAATGTTCCGGCGTGAAAAAATGATGTTCGTGTGTGCAGTGAACGGCTTGACAATTTGTCAGAGTTAAAAAAAAACTACTAAACACAATGAACCACCGTTAAGATAACTATATATACGCCTGCACTATTAACATACACAGTAATATTAATAGGTTCATTATTTGGAAAATCGTTTTAAAAATATATGCATATTTATTATAGTAGTCATTGTAACGATCCGTTTGAAGAAACATTAACGTGCTTTGTTTTAAAAATCACCCTTTTTATGCATTTTTGTTCACTCACATGTGTACCAACCATTGATTTGAGTCTGATCCCCGGTACGAGTGTCCTGGACGGCTGTACAGGTATATGTGAACCCGGGCCCTATGGCTTGATTTTTACAATGAAGTAGCTCTATTTATGTTATTCTTAGACTGTTTTCTGTAAATATTTTTTTACAATAGGGTATGCCATTTAAATAATAATTAAACAATAAGGATTTTTTAACTATTGTTCAAATTCCATGTGTAAACGTCAATTTTAGATAAATTGTTTCACTCCCAGGGGGCGCCTCTATAACTACTTTCAAACAAATCAAAATCTATTGCGGGGCACATTTTGTGCAGAGCAAGTCGTGTGTATGTGCTTTATTTTGGTGAGGCCTTTTTCTTTATGTAACTGTTCTCAGCAAAAAAGGACAGTGAAGTATGTGAACAATAGACTTCAGAGTGGTGTAATGTAGTGAGTTTGCAACGCATTAGTTGCAAGGTTCAAAGCGTGATGGTTTAAAAATTTTGAAAAGTATTTGGCCGATCATAGTATTGATTGAGAATTGATAATATTATAGTGTACAGGCTTTCCCCCGGTCCTGTTGCATCAATGAGTATAAGGCGGGGTGTGAGGTAAGGGGAAGAATGAGTATTTATAGTTAATCAGTGGAGGGTTGTAGACCTTCAATTTCAAGTGTAATTGAGTCCCATTAGCTGATTAAGGCATTATTGCCATATTGGCATTAATTAATTAATTCTAACAGTAATAAACGAGTTCCCGGAGCCACTTAGTTTTAAATTGGATATACCCTATAAACACTCTTTAAATAAGTGGTCCAAGGGCATGAAAAGACACCCCTAAACAAAACCACCAGCTAGAATGGCATCCTGTCTGAGACTGAAATTTTTTGACATTTTTTAAAAAATAAATAGTAATTACGTTTTGCTCAAATATGGCGATTTTCCTACTCTAAATGCATAACTTGCATTACATTCTCAGCAGTCCTCAGAAAGGCATCATTTTCAGGCTATTTTGGTAAGAAGCAAGCATATAACCTGTTTATATATGAGGGACGCCAGGCGAGTTGCAGCTTGCATATCCAGAAATTCACAAGTTATTTTATACATAAAACTAATTATAGCCTCTGTGTCCTTCGTCTCCAGAGAATTTCCAGTTCAGGGATTCTAATAATGCCGCAACACTAAACTAGTGTTATGGTAGCCGTTTAAAACATATAATAAGCTGTACATATTTGACCTTTTCAAGCAGGTGATAATGTTCCCAGTATATGGGTCCCAAACTATAAACTGAGGAATATTCCATTGTATGGGTACAATGTACGTACCATTGTAAAGTGCAGCTTGTGTTGTGTAATAGGATGATAGTTTTAGAATTTCCATTTTATGAATAAAATGGTGTTAAAAGTTGCCCTTTCACTCGGCAGCACTTCTGTAAGTTGAAAGTGCTTCTTCCATCTCAGATCTGATGTTGGGAGTTACACCAAGATATTTGATTTTATCTGTTCCACGGAATTTGTACTTGTGCTATATAGGAGTTGTTACACTTGAGAAGATGAGATTATACATTGAATTCCATTTGTCATTTTAATTCCCACAAGTGGATCATGTATTCTAAGTCTGTCTGTCTGTAAGGCCTGACTATCAGTATTTGCTTTTATTGTTCTGTGCCATTAGCACATAAATTGCACACCCACAATTAAGGTTAGACTTACGTCATTTTACTATTTGCTCTGTGTGTATCTCTTCCAGAAACTTGACATCATATAAACCCCCAAAGAATTTGCTGAGTTCTGAACAAACCATGAGTGGTGTGCTGAATGGAAAAATTTGCATTGTTACTGGTGCCAGTAGAGGTATTGGTAAAGGTATCGCCCTTCAATTGGGAGAAGCAGGTGCAACAGTATACATCACAGGTATTAATTTTATTGAGATTAGAAGAGGGCGCAAAGCAAAATAATGAATACCTAAGATTGAGAGTTTGTTCCCGGTCCCCACACTCGAGAAAATGATCATGATTGTTATGGAAAAGGGGGATTATTTTTAAAAAAGTCATGGTTCTCGAAACTTGAAAGAATGTAGATTTTATAGAAATAATTCCTTGAAAATCAAAAAATAGGATATAAAATTGAGGGAACCATGCCCAGATTCATACTAAAAACGAGTAAAAAAAAGTACGGAAAACTTTGTTCTTGTCAGGGTTCATGTTTACTAACCTTACCTTTATCGACTGTACGCACTGTACTGTCAGTAGCACGTAGAAAGTGTAGAAATTTGTTTATGTTTCCTTGAAAACCTAAAAAGGGTAACTTGTTTTTTTTCAGTGCAAAATATCCTTGTTTTCACGAAAATAGGGGTACTAAATTAAGGAAAAATCAACGTTTAGGGGTCATTTTAAAATGCATAACTGTCATTTTGTTAGAGTGCGGAGACCAGGACTTTGTTAATATGTCCTACATTAACAGTGTATTACAAGAACCAGAATGTTGGTTTAAGTAGCTACTAGTAGATTTCCGGACATTGTAAAATTTTAGACTCTCTTGTCAGTGGAAATTCATCATCTCGACACATTTATTTAGAGCTATGGCATTTCAGTCGACTTATGTTATGTAGTATAATTAATAACATTTGTCAGCTATTTCTAAAATGTATATACTTATGTTTTATAGAAAATATGTATTAATACTTGA
This sequence comes from Phoronis ovalis, assembly GCA_028565635.1. NCBI lineage: Eukaryota > Metazoa > Phoronida > Phoronidae > Phoronis > Phoronis ovalis. The sequence continues at coordinate 11,558 of JAOXYB010016909.1, read as the reverse complement.
AAAATAGTGGCATTATAATTTGTTAGGGAATTACAACTTAACTTTTCACATTGCTCGTCAAATTATATAAAAACCTATGGCTTTATTACGATATATTGTTAGTGCAACAAATAGAAACATCTGGATTACAAATGCAGAAATTTTAGGTGAAAAACCACTGGAGCAGCAAATCAGACCGAGATCAATGTCATATTTTGGTTGTTACCTGCAGTAAATTGTAGATAGAATGCCTTTGTGCATTAGCTTAATAATATCCTCACCATATCAGGGGTTTAGTATGTTTACCTTGATTGCTAGTATGTAATTGAAAACTACTGTGGCTGTGTAAGGTCTGTGGCGTGAGGTACACTTAAGTAGAGAGTACTACGTGTCTTTGCTAACAAATTTGTAATGTTTGCTTGTAGGACGGACATTGAAATCTAAAGACGGCGCAAGCGGTTCTTTGGAAGAAACTGCAGAAGAAGTATGCTACTAATTTTTTGTTTGTACATCGTAGCTATAACTATATCTCTGTGTGCCTTGTATAGTAGGCAGTAAATATAAATTATAATAGCTCTTCAAAGGAAAATCTAATTTGTGCACTGATTATTATCACTCAGCTGAGCAGTCCTAGGGGAGTCCTAGTTAAGTTGTAATATTTGATACGAGATCAGATGTAATGCATTTAACAGGTAGAATTTTTGTTGTCAACAGGGTACATGTATAAGTGCCAAATGGACGTTAAATTAATAGAAACTTATAATTAAGGTAATAATAAATTATTTAAAGTACATGTAGGTTTTAATGAAAAGTGGAAGAGTCTAAGTCAGTATAAAAGTCACTAGCCAAATGAATACACATCGCACTCTATGAAAAACTCTAGGGAGGGGGATACGGAGGGGGATACTTGCCAAAAAAATTGTAGGGAGTGTGTGTCCCAAGATAAAAACCCTTATCCCATGCTGAATACTGGATTTTGTACTCTAAAATGCGATAAATAAAAATTCATTGAAAATATATACTTTGTGGTTAAAATTTATTTAAAGCAGACCCCATGGTAATAAGTTTTGAATAAACATGAAAAAGATATCTCAAAGTAAAAGTTGAAGCTGAAAAAAGACAGCCCACGGGGCGAAGCGGCACATGTATACAGTCACTGAATAACAGTACAATTTCTATGTTGAAGTCAGATATTTCTTTTATAATATACATAAATGTACCAGTGCATAATATGCAAAAATTTCAAAATACAGATTGTTATACATGCTGCATATTTGGGAGTCTTTTCATCTACTGCTGTCCCCAACTTAGTTTGCACTACTTGAAATGTGCTTCTGATTGTTCACTATTCTACTTTTAGATACAAGCTCGTGGTGGGAAATGTATGTCAATTCAATGTGATCATTCCAAGGAAACAGACATTGAGAAATTATTTGAAAGGGTGAAACAGGAACAAAATGGACAGTTAGATCTACTAGTAAACAATGCATATGCTGGCGTTGAGGTAATTTATTTCTTTTATAAATGATTTGCTCTTACTACTACTTGAATCTTAGTTATAACAAATTCTGTTCAGTTTCTTGGGGTTTACTTTTTATCTAGAGAAATAGCAGCTTTGTCTCGAAATGTGTGCTAAAGGTAAATATTAGTACTAGAGAGACTTTATCTCGTTTCTTCTTATGTGTATTCAGTTAAAGTTAATGAATCAATTTAAATTTTGTCCTAAGGCTGGGTACATGTGTTAATTTTCCAATTTCCTAGACTCATGTTGATTTTGAGTCAAGTCCTCTGCCCTAGGTCTCCCGTTCTTCGTGATCCTAGCCAAGAAAGGGTATTTAAATTATCAGTTGACAAAGCACTTGAAGCCCCTGAATCCTAATAATAATGAATGAGTTTGCTGAAGTTTGATACCACAATTTTGTGCCAGGTTTATGTGCATTGGCATCCCTGGTGAGACACAACTTGTAAAATAGCAGAATGTTTGTGTAAAAGGTCGGGAAATATTTAAATATCGGACATTCATGATTTTGAAATAAAAAATTTAATTTCCATATGCTTTCAGCTACTAGCAAAGAATATGGGAGTTCCTTTCTGGGAATCGGATCCAGTAGAAATATGGGATTGCTTTAATAACGTTGGACTAAGGTACACTGCCTCTTTCAAGCATTTTTTCTAAAAGCTTTGTTGCCATTAAAGTATTGGCAAGTGTTGTTATGACCTTTACCTTTTGCTTGCCTAGATAAGTAGCATTTTAATATCAATTGCTATTTTGATAACAGGCTTTTTGTGAAACATTACAAAATGCTTTGGCGGTTAGAAAATGAAGGTAGAGCCCTTAAATAAATTTTTTTTAGTGCTAGCATGCACAGAATGCAAGTACTTTTAATCTCTCTGTAACTATTTTTTTCATCACTACTTTGGAGCTTAGTAACAGAAAAGGAATAGCTACATTTGAAATGTGAATAAAACCTCAGTGATTAGTCAGGCTGTAGATGATTTGATTTATAAGCATTTACTTACCTTGAGTTTGCATCTTTTATAAAATATTTTAATTTTTAAAATTGAGGTAGACATCCTATTTGCACCAAAACTAATTTATATATATTTATATAAGATCAGCTTGAATTTCCAACAGCAACTATGGAAGAGTACTAAATGCTGAAAATGAACTAATCTCTCTTTTTATCGTTCACAAAATTTGTAAGTTTTTATTATTCATCAAAAGTTATAAGCAAAAATCTTTTTACGATGTATTAACTGGAAAAAAATAGTAACCATTAAAACATGAAACCATGTAATAAGGATTTATTAAATGACTTATTTTGCAATTCTTTACCAATATATTATGGTATACCAGTTAGCCTTGAAAAAAAATTGTAAAATTTCAAGTAAGGGTTGCTTAGATTCGCTGTGCATGTGTTCAGAGGGTGTAGGATATTTTGAACCTCTTGTGCATATCATATCAGCAGGTTCAAGTACTAACAGTACTTTTATCTAGTCACTGTGTCATTTATTTTGCTTGTTAGGAACCATTATATTTGTGCTGTTTATGCTTCACGACTTATGACATCCAAGAAACAGGGACTCATAGTGAACATATCCTCAGGTGCAGGGCTCACTTATGCATTGAACGTTGCATATGGTGTAGGAAAGGAAGCAGTAAGTGATTTTTGTTGTTAGGCCATTCCTATTTTATTTGTACATTTGGAAGATATGTCTCTGTGAAGTGTGTGTGCTGGGTTTATGTGAAACACTGAATGTATTTTGTGGGAAATGAAATGTTCTAAATCTTTTACTTAGGTGAGCTATTTAGAACTAAAAAAAAACATATATATTTTTGCAGTTTTGGCACCTTTGCTGTATGGCAGTGCGTACGCTTTCTTAGTAGGGTAATTTATCCAGACATAAGAGTTGACTGAAGTTTTCCATTTTGTTTAAAAAAAAAACAGTGAAATAATGTTTATGCATAAGAAATTTGCAATTCCTTGGTTGATAAATAGGACACATTTGATGTTTACCTTTTTCCAAACTGACTCTGACCTAGTTGGTAACTCAAATTTTATATATTTGAAAATTAAAAAGATTCTCTCTTACACGGTTAACAGAAGGATCGTATGGCTGCTGACTGTGCCCATGAACTTCGTAATCACAATGTAGCTTTTGTTAGTCTTTGGCCTGGTGCTGTGCTCACAGAAAGTGTTAAATTATTGATGGACAAAAATAAAGACGAAGTACTTGCTGGCACGGAAATAAAGGTATGTAGAACATATTATTCTCATGCTTCACGTAGTTCATTTTTATAATACTTTGTTTGCAGTCATTATCTAAACAAACTAAAAATTAAATGCAAAACATTTGTTGTTTTTTTCATTATTATTATAATAATTCAGTGAATTATTTTTAGGTAGAAAATTTTTTTGCTAATGCTGAAACGGCTGAGTTTTCTGGAAAATGTATTGTTAAACTTGCAACAGGTCAGTATTTTTGAACGTAGCAAGTCTGAGACACACATCTGTAGATGTCTAAGGCTTATTTGTGCTGTTAGTATTATTTAAGTAGATGAGACAGTTCTGACTTTTTAGCTAGCTTATGCTGTGTTTCTTTGTTGTTACCATTGGTCTATCATCCGTCTATGCATGTGTCCGTTAATTTTTTCTTTGTCTCACAATAACAGCTTTACAGGTTTTGTGAGATCAACTTCATATTAGGCATCAAGTAAATATAGGTCAACTTCAATTTTGGTCCAAATCGTTTCCAATATAGCTGACAGACATCCAGAATTAAGATATTTTGTACCTTGAAAACTAGTCAATGGGTATATGTGGGTCAAAATTATTACAAGTCGTTCTATTTTGACCAACTGCAATCCTTGCTATATTATATAGAGAAGGTCTCAAGCACATTTTTGCACCATTTGCGCAATAAATTTTCGAGAGTAAAAATGGATGGAAGTTCATTATCGTCGGGGAGATACTTTTCATATTTTGTTTTGCTTAATTGTTAAAGATGCACGCAAGGTATAAATATTTGAACTTGTGGCAAATGGTAACTTCCTGAGATACTAACATATAATTCTCACACCTTTTCTCCAGCTGTTTTTCTCGAGTGACCATGAATAACATTGTGAGGAGTGATACCTGTAGGTGAAAGATGTTGTCTGTTGTCTTTCAACAGCGGTAATTACTTTTCTCATGCAACTGCTACAAAAGTTGTGAATACTTATAAAAGTTGAAAATTAAATGCAATATGATAATGAATGTGTATTTACAACCATATGTAATGAGGTGTGACTCTATATATAGTTATATTTAGGACATTATCCATGCAGCAAGGATAAATATAAGGATAATATTGTACTCACTCAAGCAATTTAAAATATCCCCAGTGAGAATCTTTATGTGAAGTGAAAATTGCACCTATAGAAATTTTTTCTGTAAAAATATAATTAGAGTAAAAGATAATTAAGTAATTTGCATATCACAATTTAATTGTTACAACAAATAACCTGATGTGCTGGGGCATTAACCATGCAAAAGTCATTCACCAAATTTAAAAGTTTGCAGGACATGTTGCATTACTTAATATGTTCTTAAATTTGACCTTAGTGGATCAGGGACATACATGTAAGTACCATGATACCATGAGGTCACACTTCATTTTAAAGATTAGTAAGCACAAACATCTGTCTTTTAGATCCAGCCATCATGAAAAAATCTGGAAGAATTTTACCTACGGCTGATCTTGGGGATGAGTATGGTCTAACTGATGTTGATGGTAAGTTTTGCATCTATAAAATTGTCTCTGGACAATGGATGCATCTTCTAGTCAACATCGTATTGTCTGGTGGCTTTATTCACTTTATACAATCAAACACAAGCTCTTAGAGTGATTGCATGTCATGAAAATAAGTTTCCTTTTTATTGCTCTATAGAAGTGCAAAGTCTGGAGGCCTTGTGTTTTTCTTTCTTTTTTGTCAAGTACAATTTTTAACTTTGCAATAATAAACAATGCACAGCAGGCAATCTTTTTGTTGCAAAATTTGTTAAATGTGACATTTAGGCACACATTTTTAAGGTGATCATATCTATGTTTTCTAAGAAAAAATGGGATAATTCTAAGAGCAGTGAAAGAGAACGAAACACACACACACTTGGCAGATTTTGTCCATTGGTTTATTTCGTGTGTAAAACTTCAGAGAACAGCTTTAAAACTTGGGCTGTTTATCTACAAATCATATCTAGCCTGTGTAGCAGTTACTGTCTTGTAATTGGCATCACAGAAAAATATTTTTATGTAAGGATTGAACTGCATTTTTGCTACCTTTTTAATTAAAAAAGGGTGATGCAGCATGATACTAAAGCTAGTTTACAATCAAAGTTTGTATAATTAAATAGTTCAAAATTTCCAGACCTTCAAACAGTTTGAAAAACTCTGATGCACCCACTTTTTATGGGTCATTAAATTTAGATGCTTCCAGAAATTGTTTTGAAGCTATTTCAAATTGTGTGAACCAAATAATTTTATAATTTTTATCACTTTGCACTTATTCAATAGATAATTTATGCTTTATTTTAAGTACTTGGTTTGCCATATTTTTAAAATATACATCAGTCTATTTTTTTCCTTGTTTCAAAAAAGATTTGACTTTTTTGTGTATTAAATGTTGGTTTTCCAGGTAGAAAGATTGATTCTATGCGCTCCGTGAGTAAAATACTACAGTTATTTGATTATGGATGGCTTGCAAGATGGATCCCTAGATGGATTCGAATTCCTTACTGGTTGATGGCATGTCAGGGACATAAATTCTAGGAGAGCACCCAAACTTACGAATGTACCTGCTGATTGGAATGTTTGAAGAACATATCTAGTACAGAAAAGTGAATGTGGTTTAAAACATCAATTGCAAATGCTGCAAGGCAATAAAACGACCTGCAATGGAGGATCTACAGAGACTGCAGATGATATTAGTATTTTGCTTGAAGAGGATTTTGCAGGCTACTTCAAACATTTCAAAAAAAATTAAATGTATTTAAAAAAGCAACTGAAATTCCAAAAATGGATGCAAGTCAAGTAAAATAAGTAAAGTAAGTAAAATTGAAGCTTTTTTTTCAAAAGTAAAATTTCCAAACATGGTAATGGTATATGAACATCAGAAACATGACAGTCTTACTTAAAATAGGATTCACATTGTTGTACGTTGCTAACATCCTGATGTCTTACTGCAGGTTTAACATTGGACATTTTTACAAGGAAATGTTATACCTGTATTGTGAAGATGTGACAATCGGGTTAACAGATTGCAGACTAGGTTCTGGTATTATAAGTATATTAATGGATTCTTTATAATTACTCTTCTACAAGTAGCAATAAGCTGGAACTGCATGGCATTGCAACTTATCTTAGGCACCAGTTATAAACCTTAAATAGACTAAATTGAGTTACTGTGTTGTAACTGTACGTATTTATATTTACGAGAAGGGTTCAGAATTATTGAATTATGTGACTCCATAATTAAGGTGACCATTTTGTCTTAATTTGGTTATCAAACTATATCGAACATAAACAAACATTTATGTATGCTGCCTTAGCCCCATTTTTTACAATCAAGCAAAGGATTGAATTCCTGTTGATATAAGATACCAGATGTCATGTCATTACAATATCACATGGTGACGGTAATAATGAAGAATCCCCATATATGCCATATATTTGTTTTAAATGCTCACAGAATCTGATACTATAAGTTATCACAAACTTTTTTTATTAAATTCCATGTTTTCTAATGATTAGAGAGTAGAAGATAACAGTTCCAACTTTTGCTTAAAGCTAGAAGTCCCAGTGACGGCACAATGTCAAGCAAATTTGTAAAAGGTGCCTCATTCGGCCCTAAAAGGACAAAAATGACACTAAATGTTGTTTAAATTCACAATTGACTTTGTTTAAAACAATTAAGGTCAGACTTGGCAGTGTAAATGAAATAAAGAATAAGAAGGTCACAATTGAGCATAAATTGACTATAAAACATAGTAAAATGAAAAAAAACATTTTTTTCTTTTTTTTTTTTTTTGTTGCCATGGAAACGACGCGAAATGTTGAAAATCGACGAAATATTGGCGCGAGAAAAAAACCTACAACTTGAAAAGTATTCTGAATATTTCATTTATTTTTTTTCCATGAAATTCATAATACAAATATCTAGTAGATAACAGAGAGTTATTTTCTGCATCATGGACCAGTTTTTTTTGGGCGGATACTAATGAAACTGTCAAAAAAAGCTAAAAAATAAGAACATATTTACATAAAAAAACAAAAACAGAATTTTTTTAAACATTTTTCTCTCTGTTATTTACTAGCAATATGTACAAGCAATATACACAGCAAATTTCAGTGAGCTAGGACAAGTAGTTTTCAAGTTACAGTCTCTCAAAGTAGCAAAAATGTGTTTTTGTAGAAAATCACGTTAAAGTTTGTAATGCAAAATTTCCATATTTTCCTGTCATTTTTTACCAATTGTCTATCTTGAATGTTTGTTGAATTTACTCTTACTAGTCTACATTCATCCCAGCACCATAGGTTGCCCCTTCTGCATTTTCTTGAACTGCCAGAGTAGCAGATCTCTCATTCAAACGGGCACGCCGCCGCCGATTTGACTGAACACTCATCGATGCATCACTTTGGGTAATACGCGCCGCATCTTCAGCCTCAGCAAAAATAAATGTCAGCTCAGTCGCCTCAATACTGAGGTTCTGCATTACTTTAGTGAGGTAGTGTGCACCTTCATTATATTTGCAGCAAGCTGCTGCCACAGCACTTTTCACTTTTTGTTTCCCAACAAAGACCGTTTTTGGGCAACGTACCCAGATAAGATTGTTCAACCCTTCATTCGTATTTTGAGTAGTCCCATGTAACATCTTTTTCAGCAAATTGGGGTCAGATAGCCTCTCATACAGGGGCATCATAACCTGAACCACCTTTGAATTCAGTTTGGTTTTCATAAACTCAGGATCGTCATGAGAAGGTGGCTCCTCATTTTTAGCAAGAGCCCTCTGGTACCGGCACCAACTCGCTTCTCCTGTAGGGCACTTGTGATGCTGCGGCTCATCATCCGTTGAGGCACAATGATATAGTGTTGCCCATATGGCTTCCCGCATTCTGTCGGCATTCGTCAAATTTTCTACCACAGCTTTTCTGTAGTAAAACTGCAATGTGTTGCATTTCTTGGCCGTCAATGTACCCGCGCCTCGACCACCAAGCTTAGCCGTTTTGGAGAGATTGCGCAGATTGGTCCCAACCCTCTTGCTGCAATGGTTTAGGCACTCAAGTTTTTCTATTGATATTTTATCACTGTATGGTTGGTCTTCTTGCATGGCCTTGAATGCACTAGAATCACCATCAGAAATCACCTTAGTGTACCGAATATTGTGCTTATCAATGCTGCGCATCCAGATATTGAGAGCGGCCTCTTTCTCCATTGATTTACTAGATCCATAATAATTTTGTGCACAGTCAGTATGGTTTAGTAACCACTCTGGTGTCAATTTTCCTTTTTTCTTAGCTAATGCACAGGCATGACAATAAGAAGATAAAACCTCGTAATCCAGCACAAGTCCAGTCATAACCTCAATGGCCGTACCGACACCATAGTGCGATGAAAATCCACGCTTGTGCCAGGTACCGTCGAACGAAACGGCTACATCAATAATGTCCTCAGATCCAAAATCATCATCCAGATCCAAGTACATTTGTCGCCCAATTTTACCAGCAGACTCTAAATTTTCTTCCCCGGTTTCAATGATTTTGTTTTTCACATCCTTGTTTATGCGATGATATGATTTTTCGTTCATATTTGGCAGTCCAAAAACTGATGATATTTTGTTCAAAGAACTGAACCCTTTCCCCAGTTCATGACTCAACAAAGTCATCAACTGATTTACTTCAAATCGCACATTTTGCTTATCAGAATTACCAATTCGTCCACTTGAAAATCCAGACTTGATGTATTTACATGAAGGTGTCACGCAACCGAACCAAAACCGAACTAAAATTGGGTTGACTTTCAACAAACCCTAAAAATGGGTCATTTTTTCATAATTTTATTTAAAGGTAGCAACTCTGTCACATTGTTACTGTTTGGCGGGGGTAGACAGACTAAGATGAATCTACCAGTGATGATACATACCTTTTAGCTAAAAGTCTTTCTGCCACATCTAACGAAGACAATATCTCTTCGTTATCTACATCAGAAACTTGTGTGAGAAAATCTGAAACTTTGAGTTCTTGAACTTCAGACACCCTTCTCTTATTAAATAGCAAAACCCTCACCATGGTGATTTCAGAAAAACGTTTCCATTCATTTTCATTTGGTTTCTCTTTTTTTTCTGCATTTCTGCACTTAACCATTTGTTGAAATTCACTAAATCTGATGTATAGGCACAACAAACACTACATGCTGCTCATCTCTCTTCATACAAATACGAAGCACTGCCTGGACGATTCTAAGGTGGTTCTAAGAAGACCATAGGTTGGTAGCCCAAATGGGTCACTTTTTCAATTTAATCCCTAAAATTGGGTTGACTTTTCAACAAACCCTAAAAATGGGTCATTTTTTCATAATTTTATTTAAAGGTAGCAACTCTGTCACATTGTTACTGTT
>JAOXYB010016898.1:0-18940 GCA_028565635.1 Phoronis ovalis | reverse complement strand
CTCGAATCAGCCATGTTCGCCTCAAATGATCGTCCCTCGGATAACGATGAAACTGCACTTTGATTTCCTCTAAAAGCTATAATGGTCGCACCCCGGCACACTACAAGCTTTCGGCATGATATTTTGAGGCAAACGGAACAACTTGATGCTTAAAAACGCACTAGAACCGAATAAAAACACAACTAACTTCCGGTTTTGGTTTGGTCTATTTCTGTCGAACCTGTCAATCACTGTTTGGGGGGTGGGAAGGTTATGAATTATTAGAAAAATTATATTTATTCAAAAAAACATCAAAAGATGTTGGCTTTTCCCTTTAAGAAATACATGGTATCACTTTTGTGCATGTAAATATACTTCATATTTGAGTAAGACGATTTATATCACATTCATAAACAAATGATGTATTGTGTGTGTTATGAAAAGCAACCACGTGGAAATAATTGGTTGGGACCATTCACAATAACAACGATGGCTTTGTCTGTAATGAACTATATACTATAAATAAACTACAATATATTTCCTTATTCTTTAATAATAGAACACGGAGTAAATAACCAAACAAGTTTTTTTACTAAAGCCTAATTATGCTCTGCATGAATACACTTATTATTTATTTCATGGGTACTTAATATGGCATAAGTGAGGGCCTATAAGCTTTAATTCTGAGTTACTTATGGAAAAACCCAGATAGGTGATGTAATTTTCTAACAGGGCTAAAATTAGATTTTAAAAATCCCGAATTTTGTGCATAACAGGACGGGCTGCAGGATTTAAAGTGCCAGTTGCTTCTATACATGAAACGTGGAAGCGAAGAAAGAGGAAAGTTCTGATACAAATTTAGACAGTGTATATCCGACCGACGAATATAAAACACATGGCGGAGGTAAGTTTGGACATTACATATTAATAAAATTAAACAGCAGTGTTTCTAATCTAATTGACTGCTGGACCACTGCTATTTCATAAAGGCACAGTGTGCACACAAGACAGGTAAATAAACGCGTTGCATGTTTCATCTTCTTGATTTTCCACATCACTAGCAGCATATATATCCCATGGCGGGACACTTTCTCAAGTACAAATGAAGATAACCGTGTCACATGCCTACTTCTGATTTTTCGCGAGTTAATTTTACAACAAAGACATATTTGTTATCTCTGGCTGTAGAGTACCAGAACAAATCTACGGGAAACACGTACTAAACATATGTGGTTTTGCAGTTTAATAGAAATGTGCAAATCGAATCCCAACTGATTTCTTGAATTCTGCTATTGTAAGTACTATTAATATTTTAAGTTTTTGAGTGACGTAACATGCGTTGTTGAGCTTGATGCTGACACGCATTCTATTAACATACTATGCCGTAATAAGTTACATACACTCAACATATCTATGTATGAAAATAAGAAAATAAACATATATTAACAGTTTTAAAAATTATTTAGAAAACACTGTAAAATTAAACAAGTATTATGTAATGGAAAATTCAGGTAATACATGTAGTAAAAAAAACATTGTCCCGAACAGAAACTGTTGCGTAAAACACTATAGCCATGAAACCGATCCGCCTGGCATATTTATGATGAAAAAAAAATAAAGTTACTATTATATGATATATATTTGCAGATGTTAGTGAATAACAAAGCTATCGTGAAAATATTGAAAAGAAAAACCAGGTTACAATATTTGCTTTATTTTCTAACAAAAACACACTTTGTATAGGAATATAAATATACATGTAGAGAGATCTTAACACATTTGTCATAATATGTAATGGAAAACCCAGATTATGTAGTAAAAAAAAACATTGTCTCGAGCAGAAACTGGGTATTTTTAGAATCACATCTCTCTACTATGTACATATTGTTAATTATTGATACTCTTAGAAATACGTATTATGTTGTGATATTACATTACTTAAAAAAAATTATTATTAGTATTATATGAAATGGATGATAGCCAAATATACTATAACATTTTGTGACTCATATTTCTTCCGTGATGTTACCTCGTCAGAAAGTATGCAAGATTTAGTCGAAATGCTGGACGTGCCCAAGGATTTTTGTTTTGGGTATATGTGTACGTTTGTTTTAATTGCTATATTTTAATGTAAGAATACTTATTGACTCCTATCATTTGCTTTTCAGTGACTGTTAGTGTTTAGTTCTTTAGAGACTGGTAATTAATTTATGGGAGGGAGGTTGTCAAACTTAAGGTTAGACACGTTTATACTTATTTTAAGAGCTGGAGGCAACGAGTATGCACACCTATTGGAGGGAGGGGTCAAACAAGTTCACTTTTTTAGGACTGAAATCTATTAAATTAATGAGTATAGAACCATAAATTGTCCAAAAAGTCACACTATAAACTCTTATCTTAATCTATACAATCTGAAGGGAGACAGTTCACTATAGGTTTTCGAAACGTATGAATTTTGTATTTATAGTAGAGTGTAATAAATTAATGGTTAATTTATTAATGATTATATTCAATTTTATAGTCAATTTTTGACTACCCACTTTTATAAACCGTACCTTCTTGTATGCACAAAAATGCAACATGTCAAAAGTAAGATCCTCTTCAAAATTAAGACCCTGGTCTTACTATCGAACTAATATTTGTTTCAATGTTCCTAAATTAAACAGCCACAATTCAAACCGGGGTCTTACAATCAAGTTAGTATGTTCTTTCATTCTTTCTCATGCTTCTCTTTCTCTGTTTCAAATTTTTAGCATGCTATAACATATCCGGAAGGCGGTTGGAGGTATCAACACGTCATTTAACATGTGACATCCTAGGGTGGGCCATTCCTCATTTTGAGATCAAACAGTCATGTAAAGGTCAAACAGAGCGCATTTCTACAGTTGCACAAATGTTCCAAATTCAGAGAAATCATTTATATCGCACATAAGATCAGATTTTTTACTTTTGACGCCTTTTCAATTAATTTATAGAGGAAATGTGCTGTAATCTTGAAAACTCTTGGTTTTACAGGCTTATAATTAGACTTATGGTCCTATTGTCATTTACAGGTATCAGGAGGTCGTGGAGTTATTTTGAATAATTTTGTTAACTGTCTATTGTGATTTTTTTGTTGTACTTTCTGTTTATCTTTTTTTAAAGATGTTACTTGATACCCAGCCTGCTTTTATTAATTAGGAGTTCCGCTATAGGCAGCAATTTAATTTTACAATTTTCAACAAGTTGTGTTTCCGAGACGATTAGATGTAAAGAAAGGTGATTCATACCTAGCTAGGGTGGGCAATAAGAGGTCATAAATGTGAATACCCTTGCCTTTGCTAACAGGTAGTCTGGATGGTTCTCGGGATATTTCAGAAAGAAAGCGTGCCAAATGTTGCTATGGGCTTGAAAAGCATAACATTTTTCTTTTAGTCTAACGAGTGGAAGAATCATAAGAAAGCTTTGGAACTTAACGAGTCATTGTCTACTGATCCGAAGTATCGAGACAATGACGGAAATACGTTTCTTATACTCGCTGTTTCCGCTGGAGAAAAGTATGACGTCTTAAAATGGTTAAACAATGGCTGCCCTAAAGATGCTCAAGATAACAAAGGACAAACTGCAGTAATAAAAGCCGCGCAATCGAATGAAGTGAAAATTATGCAGATATTATGTAGCCACAGATGTGATTTAAATATCCAAGATCACCAAGGTCAAACAGCGCTCCACGTGGCTGTAAGCAATGACTGCCTGAAAACAGTAGAGTGTCTGCTATCTCAAGGTGCAGATGTGGAAAATAATGATGTTAATGGAGAGAGTCCTTTGAATTATGCCTGGAAACTTGGATACTTCGATGTCTTGTGCAGCCTGTTACAATATGGAGCCGAAATAGAGACATATATGATCGACACTAAATGGGGCGGGAAGGTACATCCGTTGTGTACTGCTATAATAAACGAACGCAAAGATATCGCAGTATTGTTAATTGATGCAAAGCTAGGTATCGATGTGACTACGAGATATGTTTGCAGCTCACCTTTGTATTTAGCTTGTTCTCGACCGGACATGGATGAGATTATTGACAAACTCATAGAGGCTGGTTGTCCAGTAAAATTGAAAAATAAATCCGGTCAATCCCCTCTAGATATTGCAAAACTTAAAGGAATGCAGAGCTACGTAGCTAAACTAAATACTAGCTTAGAATCAACAGTTCGGTATGAGAAAGCTAAGCAAGCCTGGTTAGTAGGAGATTATGAAAAATTTTGTAATGCTGTTCCCATGTATGCAGATTGTACAGACATTTTTCGTAATGCTTGGGGTGGAAGTCCCCATGCCTTGTTTATGGCGACACGACTCGGTCATAAAGATATTATTCGTAGATTAAGTAATAGTGGAGAAATAGATCTGAACATGACAAACTCTAATGGACATACTGCTCTTATACAGGCTGCTATAAAAGGAGATGCCGTTATTGCAGACATTTTATTATCTGCGGGAGCCGACTACAAAATTAAAGTTAAACATACCATGTCAACACTACGCGCAATTCATTTCGCATCTCTGGCCGGTAATACTGATTTTGTTAGGGTTATTGTAGAAAATGACGGCATGGAAGTTTGCAGCGCAGGAACATGGGAAAATGTAGCAGGTTTCACACCTTTACATTTTGCTGCAAAGTACAGCCACGAAGAGTTAGTTCGTTATTTACTAGCAGAGGCTGATAATGTTGACTGGTCTGCTAAGACATCAGATAATAAGTCACCTCTGGATATTGCGACGAATGAAAGAATCAAGCAAGTGTTCGAGCCAAGCACAACTTTAAAGCGGCTTATAATTAGTCGCTTATCTGGACTTTTACCACGCAAAAGGAAGGAAAGATCTGCAACAAGTAAGTGCAATGCTTCTTTTTATCATAACAATTGCTGCAGTTTTAATATGCTTAACATTTGTCCGCAACTTTTTTTAAGGTGTTGTCATGCTTTAACGTGCGAGCTAAACTTTCTATACACCATACATTGTTACTTTGTCATATGTCGCTTGGCGGCGCGCAGAGCTCAGACAAATATTTTGTCGTTCTTGGGGGAGTATACATAGCGCCGGTGTAACAGTCGTAGATCGCCCCCCTAAAATAATGACCGGGAGTCATCCAAAACCTGTAATAAATCACTCCTTCGATCAATAAGTGACTCAGAGTCATACTTCTAGGGAGTTATTGAAAACGGGTTACACCAATAGCAGTCCTAGATGACCCCTTTTAAAAGTGACCCTCTGAATGTTCTAATTTCCTGTTAGGTTCCCCATTGAATACTTTGATGTCCCCTATTAGAGGTGCCCCATTGAATACATCGCTCTTGTAAGTCTCGGGTATCCTGAATAGTAAGTGCCTCAGACACTTATTCACATGCATATTATATTGAGTACAGTTCTATAATTATGTAGTTGCGCGCTTTCGTTAACAGTCGTGACAGGGTCAGGGAGAATATAAGGGACTGCCTTTTCCGCTGATAAGCAAAGTGAATAAACGAGACCAGAAGAGAAGGGCAAGACAAACTGCAAGGTATGCTTTTCTTTATCTGCACACATGTAAGATTTGTTCTTTTGCAAACATACAACCATGTATAGTATGATTTTTCAAGATCCCCACTACAGTCTTGACTGTTTGATTTTACCTACTATAGTTGATCTCATAATATATAAATAATCGAAATTCCGCAGTAACTTTAGGAAAACATAATTTCCTTCAAGCACCTGAATAAAAGTGAAAACGGGGACACCACCTAATGTAGAATGTGGTACATTGAATTTTTCAAAAGCTAATTTTTTTATGAAAAATGTTTAAAAACATGGACGTAAAATCAACCTAGACAACTAATATCTCGCCAGATGTCGTCACTTATTTCCAGGGAGGGTCTTGGAAGTCCAGGACCTGAATGACCGGGAGTCATAGGGTACCAAATTCTAGTGACCGGGGAGTCGATATAACATCGGGTCTTAATAAACTAATACACCGGTGATGAGTTGGTTTTCGATTCAAGATGTTGTGTCGTTAGGAGTCGCGTTGAAATAGTAAGTAAATTCTTGTTATTTAAGTGTCATTGCAAAAATATGTTTGCGTTAGTTTCTAATAAGCGACTGTCGCTGAATTAAGAGTAACATATTGTATTTCTATACTGTAATAATTGTAATATGACTAGTTTTTAAGTGGAGTAGACAAACCTAGTGTATATAGTACCTATCCATTACTTATCAACAACATGCGATGCAGAAAAAAATAATATGTCATTCATGCATATTTTATCAGTTTTAGGAAAGAGACAGATTAAAGTTTCTCCGTTATAAATGTGCGCTATCTCGTAAAAATAAATCATGATTTGAAGAAGACATTTATTAGATGATATGATTATAGTAGTCTGGCTTCATTTATATATAACTGCTACATGTATAATTATGGGATTACAATGTGAGGTCCATCTATTCTGGCGACTAAAATTACCCTCATGGTCAGCCGTGCTGTTATCACAAACAATCCGTTTTATACATATGCGGAATAGATCTTCCCTCTAAAATAGTATTTTTTCCAGATATGCAGGAACCCGTGTTATTATTACTAGAATGAAACAGATATTGACTGTATTCTATTTGTTTTTATTATAGATACCAAGCAAACCATCGCTAACAAAAGTGTACACTTTTTTGACAAGGAAGAATAGAGAAGCTGGTTACAGGAAGCATATATCTGAACCTATGGATATAGGCAGAAATATATCATAGTATTATTGCCTTAGAATATATTATTTACAGCATAGAACCATTGCAGAAGATATCATCAGCCATACTTATTAAAGATGGAGTAGAAACAATCATCATATATTATTTATCACGAATTCGCATCAGATGAATATGAAGTTGGGAGTCACAAAAAACAGCGCCGTTATGACCAACCCTATACGAGATGAAAACCTATTATACAGAGTCCGCATACGAGACTGTATGTCAGTTTTTACTCATATGGCCTAGAAACATACACTATACATAACGGAAGAGAACGTAATGATCAGCTAGAGATGTACATAAATAAGTGTAACTTTCGTTTTTAGTCAAACATAGCTTGCATATTCTCTGAAAACTAGAAAATATATTAAATTGAAAAAAAGGAGTAAATTATAGTAGTATAATTCCAATGTATTACATATTTTCATGTATTTTGATAACCCGTGAGTTTATTAATAACAAAACAATGTTATTTTGTTTTTGTGAAGAATAGATAAATATCGAGCCTTCATGCTTTAAAAACTGAACATGGACTGTCCAAAATCAAAAATGACAAAAATTGAATTTTTAAATTTATCGTCATACGCTCTTACAACTATAATATATTCGTTTTTAGTAAACACGCATGTGTTATAGGGCATTACAGAATCTCATCTAGGCATAATTTACACGTTTACTATGACATTTAAAAATTACCCCTTTTCTTTTTTAAAAGCATTACACTTTAATAGACAGTAGTACTAAAGCATGTCATTTACCCTTACTGACATTGAGTTCTACCAACGGTAATATGAAATAATATTTTTTAAACTTTAATATAACTTACAAACACGATCCTAACATACTACCTATTTCAAGGTATACTGGTCTTGGATGTTACGCATTACACGCCAATCAATTGTTCATACATTTTTGTTGTTAAAGCTTAAGTTTCAAAATGTGTCAACATATAGTTTTAGTGTATTAAAATATATGTTTAATTGATACACACAATGTTTAATTGTTAATTGTCGTACATATAATTGTTTTTTGCCTATCGACCAGTTATTGATAGGCAGAAGATTAAATAGGACATGGTTTATTTTTAATGGTGCGCGCGTATCCGACGCAAAGTGTTAACCCCTTTTACTTCGGCCACTATAACTGCTTGATTTATGCAGCAATGCATTGATGAATTGTTATATACTCTCAGTACAAATAATATCATGGGTCGTGCATCGTGAAATATTTGTGGTATCTCAAACTACATGCTATTATTTTCTATATACAGATTTAGGGGAACCATTTAATCGATTTGATCAAGTAAGATCTTCATATCACTCAGTTTCTTCGAGTTATTCCGACTCATCTCAGAATACTATCAAAGACCCATATCAGATGAAAGAGCCCATGGGATTGGCTGTCATTATCAACAACACACATTTCGCAGGGACAAAGTATGATGACAGAATTGGAAGCAACTGTGACGAAGGTTAGTCTAGGTTTGAAAAAAAAGATAAATATTAGTTATAATGTACTTAGTTTTAACAATATTATGGTTCATGAAATTGTAATGACATATTTATATGGAAGATGGTAAAACTTCTGGTTAAAACTATGTCAGTGGCGGATTTACGGGCGGGCGTGGAAGGCGCACGCCCCCCTTCCCAAGAATTAATTCTGAACATTAAATTGCAAACAAAATATACCTATAAGATTTTATATAAAATACGATACCTGTATACCATAACATACAATATCACAAGACAGTTTAAATGCTCTGTTACTTTTATATGTCTACAGAGATATTAACCTAGATTATGAGCGTAAATGCTTATGGTTAATCCTATTGCCGACTGAATCATTATTATTATTTATCCATATTCCCGGGGGGCTCACTTGAAAAAAAGTCTGGTACGCATGCTTGTCCGAAAAAACGGGGAAAAGGGGTACCTTTTTCGCCGTTCGATGGGGTTCCCGGGAACCCCGTTTAGGTGGCGATTTTGGCGGGAAAACGCATGGAGGGGTTTGTTTTTGGCAAATGTAACTTCCGGTTTAGGGGTTGGTTTTTCACGTATACCTCCCGTTTAAGGGTCCTTTTTTCAGTGGGAGCAGCGAGCATTACCTTTTGGTGACCATTTTGCATTTTTTTTAAATTTATTGTATTATTTTGTTTTGACGACGTTTTTGTTTTCTTTGGTTGTCGATTTTTTTGGGAACCGTTTTTTTTTTTGGTTGTTAATTTTTCAAAGAAAACTTCCCGTTTAGGGGTACCTTTTTCAGCAATATCCCCCGGTTAGGGGTGGTATTTTGATCCTCCACTTCCCGTCTAGAGGATTATGTTGCACCCTATAGACGAGCATGGGTACCCAATTTCTTTCAAGTGAGCCCCCCGGGTCCAGAGTGTGTACTGCATTCAGGTTGTTTCCTCATGGCTGTCCGTACTCTGTATATTGTTACCAATTAATACCTGTATCTAGTTATAATATAAAAAAGTACGTGTTAACTGATGATAAGTTTGTACACGCTGCTCACCATTATTGTATAAGGATTAAAAGTTATATTTTGTTGTTCTTTAAAATAAAATAAACGTCTGCTGTAAGCAAAATATGTCCTTTCTCAAGAAGGACCAGCAGCCAATTGGTGGACAATTATCGAAGTGGTTGATTTAGACTGTGATTTAAATAATTTCTTGCAGAAGAATTTCTGAAGTAAATGTACCGATTACATTACAGAAATGACAGACAGATGTAGACTAACCTAAGTCCCTCTTGGATAAAATTTGAGATTTTTTTTTCTTTAAATTAATTAGCCTTAACAATAATAATTTACGTTTAAATGTACCAGATTGTAGGAAAACGCACCAATGTTCAAAAATTTTCCGGGGGAGCATGCCCCGGACCCCCTACTTTTGCTTCACCTTTTTTCCACACCCCCGTTCAGGATAATCCTGGATCCGCCACTGTATGTCTTAGTAATATTTGCTCATCCAAGTAGTGGAAACATATCCCAGTTTAAGTTTTAAATAAAGGTTTGTCCCATCGAATAACTTGGTTGTAAATTTGATAGAAGATATAAGAGTAGTAGACCTTTCCTGAAATGAGGAAAGCCATCAAAACAACTAAAAACAGCAATAATACTTCAATTGGCGCCCTGATGTTTTTTCTTGTTAAAATATTGTTCCATTTCACACAAACTATAAATCATTAACGTTTTAGAAAAAATTGCACCCGTACTAGCCAAGATGGGTTTCCAAGTAGAAATTCACCGTGATCTAACGGTTAGGCAATTGACTGCCTGTTTATTGTACTACAGTAAAGTAGATCACACAGACAGAAGCAGCTTTATATGTTGCATCATGTCTCATGGGAAGTGTGGACACATTGTGGGAGTGGATGGAGAAAAAGTGTCGGTGTCAGAACTAACTGCGTTCTATTCTACACAGTGTTGCCAAAAGCTAAGTGGGAAGCCAAAGGCATTTATTATCAATGCCTGTCAGGTGTTCGACAACGAAAATAGTAAGTAACGGATAAATAATTTTATCTTACCCGACTTATGACGCAATACAAAATATGTTTGTTGCATTTTGGAGGAATAGTATAAGTACGCAACTGTGTCTATAAGACAAAAAAAACGCTATTTTAACAACATGGCTTCGAAATTCTTATATTTATTCTTATAGACTGCACTAATGGCTAAACACTAATCGGCACCAGAGAGAGTATAAAGAAAATTGCGACTTTACATGCTTTAGACATTTATATCTGCTTTGCAGATGATTATTTGGAGATTCCGGAATTACTCTGGGTTCCTGATGAAGAAGATTTTCTTATTAGTTTATCTGCATTACCAGGGAAACCTTCGTATAGATACGAAGCGACAGGGTCTCCGTATATCCAGCAGTTAGTACATGAAATCGAAAAATACACAAAGCACCAAAATGTCGATTTAGCTGAAATGACGAGGAATGCAAATAAAAACCTAAAACTTCACTTTGTCAATCACCCGAGGCTTAAACAGGTATACCGTTAGTATAATTACGGAATAATGGTTTACAGATCCCTTGGCATAGGTGCCATGTGTCGCATGGGACGTGTTAGTATACTGCGTCCATATAATTTGCAAGTTTCGTTCATAAGAACATAAAGTAAGCTTGTTTTCAAAGTCTGTGAGTGATTTGCAGTGATTTTTCTAGCATTTTGTAACCTATTTAGATTTTCCTGCTAGTGTCGTGACATTATATTTTCAAGGTTTCTTCGTTCACTTCAACATTGAAGAGGCCATTCGTTTTAGAGATCATGTTACAGACTGGCAACTCACATTTTGAAAATATTAAAAGATGGAATGAAGCTGATGATGTAAGTACATTGTTTATTGCTCAGAATCCAGAACCCGAGGAGGAAACGAAAGAGAAGCACAAACATGACAGTTCAGTCGAAACAACAAGTATTGCCACTAAAGGCACATTTACACAGAACATGGTACCCTCTGATAATGTCTCTGGTGTACAAACTGTCACCGGTAAATACACACTGCAGGAGAAAAAAGATGGTTACCAAAGTGAACAAAATGTTGATGAAACCAAAGATCGATCTACAGTTGAATTTTGCAGCCAAGAACAATTCAAAAATATGTCCACCCAAACGCCTCCTGAAGGTAAAGCAGTTAAAGAAAACAGGCATAGAAGTTTTGTTTCACAGATTGTAGATGGAACAAGAGACCTGCTACTACGTATAAATCAGAAAGGGAAAAACGCTAACTGTAAGTATAACAAAACAGCTTTGTGAGGAACGCACATCCTCAAACTTTTAAAAACTGCGAGATAACTGCAAGGGACTGCGGCGGCTATTGTGTAACATACATCCGCACAGACAATGTAAGAGTATCAGTAAATATAAAGATGAACAAAGTTGAACGAAATGCAATACCTTTATTATTAAGTTATTACTTTAAAACATATATTCATGTTTACTTTATTTTACGTTTTGATGTTTGTTTATGCCCATATTTTGACACTCAACTGTTGAAATGTTAAAGCAGGAAATAAGCCAATCAACTACGTGAGGATGTAATTGGCTGTAAATTATGTAGATGAAACAAAAAAGGGATTATGAGTTGATAATTAATAATGACATCTGAGTTCAGATACTTTTGCATGGCATTTTACCAACTAAAATATTATTACAAAAATGGGAAAAACTAATAGTGAAAATTGTGAAGGTGATAGAGACAGGGAACTATTTTTTCGAAACGTCCATGGGATTATTATTTTGGGGATAGTGCAGGATGCTATTAGAGAAATAGCTGGCAAAAGAATTGAGCAAACTTTAAGTGAAAACAATATATTATATCAAAACAAAAAAGTTTTAAAACAAAATTTATGACCTTATTCTTATTGTAAAATTATGTATCAGTAAGGTTAACTATGGAAAGTATTGTAACCTAGAAATGGTACACAGGTTCGATTAAAGAATTCGCCTATGAGTAAATTTATAATTTTGTTATAATTACTTATTATTACTATTTTATTTTAAATTACTGCCGTTATCAGTGACGTTGTGCTTAAAATGTATAGACACATTATATTGAATTAATATACTGATCATTTTTTTAAATGGTCTACTTAAAGTTCGTATTAGTATGAATACTCAATAACCAGCTGATGCTTACACAGGTTTTTGCTTTACAGAACCACATTTCCTCCCTAGGTGCTGCTGTCTCATTCATCCCGCCCCAGTGGTTGTAGTGGGTGCAACGGTATAATGGAATTCTAAGTCTTAGTGATATGTCATAGAGTACACTTTTATTCATTACAGCTTATCTCGAAGAACATACTGGGTCGAGTAAACAACATCGGATATCTGGTTTACCCCTGATCGGTAGCAAACCATCGTATCACATAGAACTACCAATTGGATTGGCTGTCATTATCAACAATGTCAACTTTACAGCCACAGAATACGGGGAAAGAATTGGAAGCAATCACGACGAAAGTTAGTTGGGATTATGTCTTGGAAACAAAATGTCAATTTCAACCTTCTCTAAGTTAACTCCGGGAGTTAAATGTCAGCCAGGTCAAATTACAGTTTGTAACAATAGTTTCAAGTGACGAGTTTGACCATTATTTGAATTGTCTAAGTTTTAGTTAACATTTAATGGGTCTATGTCCTACAATATATAAGTTCTACACGAACAAAATACTAAAACACGTTTTCAAATTATAAATATCTATACTTAATTCTCAAGTTACGTCATTTTAGAAGAAGTAGAGTCAATACTTTGCGAGCTGGGCTTTGAGGTAGAAATTCACCGTAACCTAACTGCTAGTCAACTGACTGACTGTTTGTTGTACTACAGTAAGGTAGATCATACGGACAGAAGCAGCTTTATGTGTTGCATCATGTCGCATTGGAGCTGTGGACACATCGTGGGAGTGGATGGAGAGAAGGTGTTGGTGTCCGAAATAACAACTTTCTATTCAGCACAATGTTGTCCTAAGTTGAGAGGGAAGCCAAAGACATTTATTGTTGATGCTTGTCATGCTTTTGACATCGAGACAGGTAAGATTTGACATAATTATTTTCATAGGCCATAAGATGGAAAACGAAGTACTAATACATATATTAGAGAAAAAGCATTTATCTTTTGATCAGTATTGTTTGAAATTTAGTAGCTTGGTAACAATTTTGTAGCTTTTTTGTGAACATTCTAGTAGTACATAAAGAATCGTTTATAACTAACATCGCTCGCTTCTTTTTTTCTGCTCTTATTTCTGCTAAAATCCGGATGATATTCAGAAAAATCATTTGAAATATTTCAGTACCGATAACCGGTGGGAAAATTAGTTGTTGTTAGTGCTTTTTATCAAATACTTGCCATTTAGAGCATTTCAATTTCTGTTGTTTTTTTCGAATCTGAAACTTGCTCTGAATCTGCATCTGGCGCTGACTTTACGTTACGTTACGTTGAATCTGAATCAGAATCTGGTTCTCACTTTGCTTACTTCCAATTATACAACTTTTGCAGGTCGTTCTTTGGAAATTCCATTACTCAGGAATCCGAAAGAAGAAGATTTTCTTCTTAGCCTTTCCGTAGTACCAGTGAAACCTTGTGATAGGGACGAATTGTCAGTGTCTCCGTATATTAAGCAGCTGGCAAATGAATGTGCCAAGTACGCAAATCACAGAGATATAGATGTATTGAAAATAATGAAAAACCTAGATAAAAAGCTTACGAAATGTTATAAAAGGTGTCCAAGGATTGGGCAGGTATTTATGTGGTATAGAGAGTATAAAACCGAACCTTCATGGTATAAACATATACGTGCCTTACCGCATGCTTATATACAAGTACATGTGAATTAGATTATATGAATTATGCGCGTTAAGTATACAGTAAGAGATTAATTACACATGCCTGCGTTTTTTATTCACATATGCATTTCAAGACAATTCAAAATTCTTCGTTCATAAAAGTAAGGTGTATAGTCTGGGTGAATTCTTAAATATTAACATGTACTGTAAATGACTTGGAAAACTGCTTTCCTATAAAAACGGCTAATTCAGACAACCAGGTCACAAACATTTACATTTTGCTTTAGGTGTCGCTTCTCACTTCTACACTCAAGAATAAACTGGTTTTTAAGGGCACGGTAAAACTTGACAGCAAACACACAGAGAAGATCAAACGATGGGGTGAACTTGACGACGAAAGACATTGGCTTACAACGCACGTTTCAGGCATCAAACGAGAAGGGAAAGAAATAACTACGACACCAAATGTAACTACACAACCACTTGGTAAAGCCACACAACGAACGAAAGAGGCTAATATTGTCGATCGAAATAAAATGATAAATACTTCAAAGGAACTAACCCAGGAAAAGATAAAGTCACTGTCTCCGGAATTGAAAAATATGCAATCTGTCGAATTCACTAAAGTAAGCACGCAGGAAAAAACAGAGATGCAACAGTATGCCCGTCATACAGAAATACGAAACGTCGATGTAAAACTTATTCAAGATAACCAAGCTGAACTACAGCTCAAACTAACGCAATTGCAGGATGCGATTGAAGCACAAAATACGGTCGTTACTGATGAACATAAGTTGGCGTGCATTTGTCTGACACTGTCAGTAGCAGAAAATGCCAACCTTTCTTATGGGGTAACTACTAGCAGCGGCGGCTGTCATCCGAAATGTAAAAGTTCCTTGTTGATGCCACTGAATGCATCAACTTCAGCAGGAACTCAAACAGAGGTAAATGATTGCTTTTCCGAGAATACAGAAAGGTGCATGTCCTTCCCTGCTAGCAGCCAAAAAACAAAAGTTGCTGTTACACAAAATGATAGTAATGAGGATCTCATTAAAGCTGACGAGAAATCAGAATATGACAAAACGACTGTTGCTTCAAATAGGGCAAATTTCGTCGAAACTTCCACTACAGCTGACGAAGAGGAGTGTGTATTGAGAAGTAACGTGCGCAGTGGCCACCCGATTCGTCAACGCTCTAGGTCCATTACAAATATTCACGATGATATAGTGACTGAACAACAGCCACACATTTTAGAACCTGCTGAATTAAAACTCGTTCCTGAAAGTAGTAGACCTTTAAATAAAACGTATTCTAAAAGTGTTAAAGATTTAGTGAAATATTGGGAAGATACCTTAGGTTAGCTGCCTTGTGGTACCATGCATTACTGACGGTAGTTGTAACGCCATTTTGCATTATTTTTAAACATAAGTAACGGATAATGCACATATAGGTGGTACAGTGACTAAAAATAATTATTAATCCCGTTTTTAAAGAAGTTATTTATTGTTTTTTTTTTAATTACAAAGTAAGCGTTAATACTGTTTGTTAAACAAATCTGAAAACGGTGGCTGCAGTTACATATGTTGTGTTACTACATTT
This sequence comes from Phoronis ovalis, assembly GCA_028565635.1. NCBI lineage: Eukaryota > Metazoa > Phoronida > Phoronidae > Phoronis > Phoronis ovalis. The sequence goes on along the minus strand of JAOXYB010016898.1, from coordinate 3,317 downwards.
GTATGTACAGGCGATTTATTGATTGTTACATTAGGTTTTATTGTTGAAAGTAATATTGACAATGCAGCTGCGTTATTTCGAATTAGCCAAAAAATGTTCGATATTTAAAATAGTATATAGTTTATAGGGTATGTAATATTGTTAAATGTTATCGCTGATGCATGTCGTTTCATTATGCACCTTATATATATAATTGTCTCCTGTTAAATGTATATTAATCTCTACCTCCCTGATTTACAGAAACTGTTTCATAAATGTGCTGAGTGGGATGTTACCATAACAACTGTTCTATTTTGTTTTTTACACTGAGAAGCTAATAATTATCAATTGTAATATATCCCGAACAGAAAAATGTATGAATTATATTTTTCATATGTAATAATAATAATACCCTTGAAACATGAACGCTTAACTTATATCGATAGAAAAGTAGGCCCTTATCAAAGTAAACGCAACAATATACTAATAAATTATATTATTGTATATGTGATGGACGTATTGTTTTATTATTAAAGCGAATCATTTTTATAAATTTTTATTTGAATTTTAAGCAATATTTATATTTTCTAACGATGCTTTCAAATATAATTATACTTTTCAATGTACATTTTTAGACACACATGTGTTTTTGTATTAGTATCTTTTAGTGTAAATATGAATTTTTATTAATATACGAATTTTATATATACGGGATATTAACTTGTTTATGTGTTGATGCTCCATTGTTACGTACTATACAGATGCATAAGCTACTGTCGGGACTGACAACATGGACAGCTATTGATAAATAGGACCTGGCAGTACAAGTGTATGGTTGTGGTTACTTTTGAATTTCCGATACAGACACATCACACATTCCTAGAACCACACTTCATGTAATGACAACCTAATGCTAGTCCTCAAAAGTGCCTTATGTAATTGCTTGCAACATCAATAACTTCATTTTTGAAGATACAAAAAATAGATCAAATATCATTTAAAAATAAGTTTAGCAGATTATGAATTAAATAAGTTAGCCCTTTAAAGAAGGAAAATCATTACGTGCAAACAAACACTCCTTGGATGAACTAGTTATACATGCACAACAGTTAAGGTGCGGTATAGTGAAGTTGTCATTCAATTATGATTTACTGCATGAAATTCAGGGGTTGGGCTAATTTCTATAAAGATGAATAGATATTATATACAGATATCCAAGTTGTACGCCTGACCTCTTCTTGTTGTGTACGCCATGCCAGTACAAGGAGTGTGACCTATATGTATATATTTGGCAATTAAGAAAGAACTAAGACGACATTCCGTTACACACTTAAGGAGTGTCTGGACACCTTTAACGGCATAATAACTGAAGAACGGGTAGGTAAGTTTCGATGTAGAAGTTTTAATAACAGTGAAGATACAGTATTTTCTTTCTATCCCTGTGTATTATAGAATTGCACGTCCTCCACCATGTAATGCTGATACAGATAATGAATGGGTGGCAATCAAGCTATAGATATGTCATCAATCCAGCGATCAACACCATGTATTTGTGAATTAATCTTGTGACGAGTGTGTGCTACACTGTGGAGACTCTTTGCGGTCAAATTTTCACAAAATCACGGGTGAATATTCTAAGAAACTATACAGCTGCGGGAGAGGCAGGCTGTTATTGTTTCTAAAGTGTTAAGGAATTATACTAGTGGAGTTATTTATAGGCGCCTGTGTGGTTGCTGCTATTAATAGCCTACAAGCAGTGTTCTGTATAATTCATTCTTGAAATTCTTGATTTCGAGTCGTGAGCTGGGAATGGGTGGGGGAAGTGTGGTCATTACTATCACAGGACAGCTGTCGTGAGCTGAGGGCTAGACAGAACCAATGTGTAAACCTGTGAAGGCTGCTGAGAATGTTGCAATGGCTTTGTTTTCAGGGAGCTACAATAGCTGTACCCTATGTAACCTGCAGATAACCGTAATGGCTCTCCCCTGAAACAGGGACCGGAGTCTTCCTTAATCTTCTGGATAACTGTTGGCTGTCAATGGTAAAGTTTCTGCAAGCTCGTACACAGTACTTTCTTTGAATAGAATGACCAATCTGATTGGTGGAAAACCCATTGTGATGTGCGTTTTTTACAGTAGGTGTTCAGAGGTGTTTCCCCCTAGAGATGTTTTATCTTTTTGGCTTGAATGGAATAGTATTGTTATGAGTTGGTCGATAGTAAAATGTCCTTATGGAAGCAGTTTGTTTTGTGTCGCGTTTTCTTAAATTTGTGATAAAAAGTATTTTTTTAGTTGTAATTATCCCCTTCAGTATCTCATCCTAGTGTTCTTAGGAGGGAGTGTTTGTTTTCATTGTTTGTGTGTGTTTTGAGATGAAAAATAGACAGGATATCCTATAGTATTTAGTATTGTTTATGTTCACGGTGAGTCGGGGCTGCGGCGTGGATTCCTTTATCAACTTGAGCTTGCAGGAAAGCAATGAGATCGCGGAGTTGTTGTTGACGGGTGGTGGAAATGTAACTGATGCCTGTCCACTTTCCAATAGGTCTTCAGACTTGGCTATCAGAGTACCCGTCTGTTTCAGAAAGTAAACATGTGCGTACCTACTAGGGTTTTGAGAAGTAGTAGGTTTCCTCCGGGACGTGGTCAATAGTTGCATTGAGGATAGCCAAGTCAGGGCTCCCCTACGTTTTAGTTATATTTTAACCAGCGCCGTCTTGGGTAGCCTGTATTGTTCCGCGAAGTGAGTCTGTCATTCGACAATATTGGCTTTAAAAGCCCTTACAAAATTCAGTTGTTTATTTATTTTTGTCATTAAATATTTTGTTACTGTATCCCGTTGTAGTAAACAACGAAGTGTTTTATTGGAAAAACGATCAGTCAATAACATTTATAAGTCAACTTGGATGAGTCACCAACCACGTTATTAATACTAAAATAATTACACTTAAATATAAAACATGTTATGATTCTCCTATTAAATTATGAACAAAAAGGTTTATTAAATAAATGTTTAATTTGCTAAGACGAAAATTAAATAGTTCGTTTTAATGTTTCAAGAAATTCATTTACTGACAGCAGTATTAATTAACTATACAAGTATAAACTGCTTAAAATGACATTCACAAATGTTAACCACAAGGTTTATGAATGATGTTGTTTTTATACGCACCCATTCTTAAACTCAAAATAGGATGAAATATCCATGCGGTCTTATGTTTTTAATACTAATATATTAAATGTAAAACATTTTTTGATTCTAAATTAAAATAATATTGTTTAATCCATACAGTAGACTTTTTAAAACATGATTAATTGATAGTAAACACAGTTTTTCAT